>JAMLFT010010243.1:0-12020 GCA_026544285.1 Pachyrhizus erosus
TGAATTTTCCTACAAATCGTTTGTCACATCATTATTTAAAAAAAATTAGACTAACATTAGATAGTAAAATCAAACATAAAAAAATATGAAGTACTAAAATAAAATAAAAAAGAAGTAATTTAAATAGTAAAATTAAAATAAATTATTTTATATGTATGAAAAATATTTAAACTTTTTTATATTTATCATTTTTTTAAGAATTTAGTTATATTTTTTGTCCACATGCAAAGCATGGGACTATTCTAGTTGGTTTTAAGATGGTTTTTAAATTAACAGTTTGAGTTTTTCAAGCTTGAAGTCTGGAACCCTTTGAAGAAATAAAAAACAAAAGAAACAAAAACGCATGAACCTAAACTTATTAGAGTGTACTTTCACTACCTTGAGCCAATTTATATTTGGTCAGGCAGTAGGTTGTACAACTTATGAAACTTCGTTGAAATTTTCGATTTGAATAAAAAATGAAGGAATGAAAGAGAATATATGAAAAAGAAAAGGAGAAATAAAGTGAAAATTAAGATTATTTGATTAAAATGAAATAAAGTAAAATAAATAAGAAATATTTGAATTAAAGTTATTTAAAAAATAAAAATAAATTAAATTAAATTACTACTAAAAATACCAATTTTGACCTTATATTTGTTCTTATATATAAATGCAAGTAAGCTTTCAAAAACAAAAGGCAATAAACATAAGTTGGAGACTTGCTACTTCAATGAGTTCACACGGTTTAAAGGATAATTAAGTAAAGTGCTATAATATTTTCACATTTCCTTGCATAACAAAGTAGAAGTTGGAAGATGTGAGTCCCACTCAATTTTTTAAATATTTCTCTAATATTCAATTCTACCAAATAGAGCATCTACAATAAATTCTTCTTAATTCTCTTTTATTCATTTATTTTCCTACCACTCAACTAAACATATTGGAAAAGATTATCTTGGATTGAGTTGTAGTCTGCCTAAGTAGTACAACAACATAAAAAAAACAAAAAAAAAAGTGATAACTTGTCATTGTCAACATCAAAATGCTCGCATAGCCTTCCTACCCTCACGATGGGTGGCTGTAATGACTAGTTCGCAATTTGCATTATTCTTGGAGAAAATAAGTTTAAATAATGGTTAAAATTAGTTTTAATAATATCTCAATTATCCGTTGTTTTTCATTTTTTTCTTTCATGTTCTTGCTTTTCATCCTCTATTTATTATTCCGAAATTGTATTTTTTCTCAAGACCCTCAATATTTGAATGATCAAATTTAAGAAAATAAAGTTTGTTTTACACTTATTTTTCTTATTTGTAAGACATGGACTGATACTTTATTTAAGAAGAATGAAACTCTCCTTGCCACTACTTAGATCAATAAGCATAAACTATAAGAAGATTGTACTTTACAAATAACATTAACCCTCTAACACGAGATATGAATATATTAAATGGTATTTGACAATAATTAATTATTTTTGTTAAATAGTCATATAATTGAATATGTGGATAACATAATCAATTATATGCAATGTTATTAAAAACAAATTGGTGATTGATCTTATCGAAGTATTAATTTACTAAGTTACTAATTATACTTGTCATATTTATTAAAGCAATTTAATTTGGCTTGGTGATTATATTTGTTTGAATTGTCTTTAGGTCCTGAGTTCAAATCTATCTATGTATAATTGGTGATTATTTTTAATTTTAAAATGAATGTGCATTTGAATCTAGATGGTCAACGTTCAATAAATCAACATAAGGAAGTGTGTGTGGCAACATAGCATAGGGATCAGAAAAATAATCGACTAAGAAAAATTGTCAAGTCACCAATTTCATTAAAAATAGACTCAGTATGATTAGTTTGTATCGATTTAAATGCATAATTGATCAAATAATATGCTCAAACTAATCATATGACTGATTTCTAATTTAATTGATTAAATTAGCTGGTCCAAGCCAAGTCTGATAACATTAATTATATGTCCCTTACAAGGCCTTTTTTATCCACTAAGAAAAGGAGTAACAATGTAATATGTCATGAACTATGAAAAATTCTTTTCTTTTCTTATAAGTTGAGGGAAGGAGTCCTATATCGTGGGCTTTATAAATTTTTAAAATTTCTCATGTATTTCACTTACATCAAACAACAAAAGTTTTTTCGATCCTCTTGTCTTCCTTTCCTTTCTTTTTCTTCCTCATCATTTTGCTTATAACAAACAAATCGTAAGATTTTTTTTATCAACAAAAGTGTAATATATATTAACATGGGTTTAAGAAATATCCTATAACTTATAAAATTCTTAAGATATGTTTTATAGTGTAAAATAGTTACAAAATGTTTATGTAATACTAGCCTAAATAATAAATAACCATGGATAATATTCAACACCCCAACATCTAACAATACACCCCCTCCCCCACTTAAGTCACTAGTGAATCAGCTAGATAATTATACAATGTAGAGCCCCAACTATACCCAATAATTTGCTAAACCCACTAGAGGTAGTGCAAATTTGCCTAGGATCCTGTATGTCTCCCCCACATAAAGCCTCCTTATTTCCTATCCTTCCTTTCTTACAACAAGTAGCATCAAAATGAAACTCTTGATTAACCATCTATTTTTATCTTCAAAAAGTCACATACAAAAGCTTTTGTGCTAGCCATCCATTGTTAATTTGAGATACTAAAGTTAGATTCCCAAATATTCAACCATGACCATACCAAAAGACTTGCATTTTCAACAATTTTTACTTTGTCAAACTGTCTACCTTTAAATATACAATAATTTCTACAATTCCATACACTCCAAACACAAGTGCACCAAACATTATTCCATCGCCATATTTCTTTTCACCTTCCATAAAAGAATGCTACCAAAATTGATCTTCTATATTTTATAGCATAACAATTTTCAGCTAGAGCCAACAATAGCAAAACTTTCGCACTTGTAGTGACTTGGAGCACAAGAAAAATAGAGGAAATGCAGTCTCAATTTGTTGTGAGCAAAATGGACATAGTTCATCTCCTTTCGCCAAAGGAATATTTCTCCTCTATAAATTAACATAGTTGGCAATTTGTCCGACCATAATTTCCATATGAAAATTTTTACTTTAGGTAGGATCTTCAACTTCCATAAAGAATAAGCTTTTAGGATTTCCCTCCAATAAATATTGTTTAATGAGCAAATTATACCCCAAACTAACATAATAATTCCCCAATCTATGATATGTCCACAACCACTTATCCTTACCACATCTCTTCAGTTTCACTTGCTCTAGTAGTGAAGATAGACTTTGTATAAGCTCATTTTCCCATTAGAATCTTTCTCTTCTCCATTTCATCTCCCACTCCCATTTATTATCTATTGACCTTCGAATTGTTGCAAAGATATAGAGAACAATCTTCTGTATTTTTTTTCTAAGTAACCTTATCTAGTTGTAGGTCTTGCCAAAATCTAGCCGCATTCCTATTCCCTAACTCTTACACCATGTTTTGTTCGCACCACTTATTTTTACTCTCATCTTTACATGCAATTTTTTAGTCTCTCCACCACAATGAAGAATCCTTCTCATTGTTTTCATCTACTATACCTATTCACCCTCTATTTTTCTCCTCCAAAACTTTATCCAAAGAGCTTATTTTTGTTGAAATAAACACCATCTCTAATTTCCTAACAAAACCACATTAAACTCTTTCAAATTTTTAATACCTAAACCACCTTAATCTTTATGTTTGCAAATTTGATCTCAACTCACCCAAGCAATTTTTCTATTCTCACCATCACTCCCCCACAAAAGTTCTTTGTATACTCACCAACGTACTCAAAACCTTACAAGGTATTTTAAATAAGGAAACAAAAAAAGAGAGAGGAAGTGCATTAAGCACCAAATTAATAAGACACACTCTACCAACAAAAGAAAGGGGTCTATTTCTCCACGAAGATAACTTTTTTTCAAATTTCCTAATGATTGGATTCCACATTTCCTTCCCCATAAGATTTGCTCCAATAGGAATACTAAGATACACACACAAAAATTTCATCAACTTACAATTTAGGACCCTTGCAAATTTTTCTTCCAACTCCTTTTCAACTCCAATAGCAAGGAAGCCACTTTTACAAAAAGTTAATTTTTAAACTCAACATTAACTCGAAGCATCTAACAATCCATTTGATAGCCTTCACATTTGACAAAAGTAATCTTACCCAAAAAAATAGTGTCATCTATATGTTGCAATAATTTTATGTCAACCCCTCCTTTACCCAGCTTGTAACCTTTGAAATAACTATTCTCAATTGCTTCCCTCATTAGGCCATTCAAACCTTTTGCCACTATAGCAAATAGGAATTAGGCCATAGGATCATTTTACCTTAAGCCCTTGAAAGAATCAAACTCTTTGGTAGGACTTCTATTTACCAACATTGAAACTCTATTAGAAACCAAGCATCCTTTGATCCATTCCATCCATTTGCTATAAAAGGCCAAGTAAGTGAGCATCTCAAGCAAATATTTTCAACCCACACAATCATATGCCTTTTCATGGTCAACTTTAAAAACAAGGCATTTTTCCGTCTTCCTTCTAGCTTCATCCACCACCTCATTAGCCACGATAACACTATGTAGTAAGTTTCTAACCCCCAAGAAAGTGCTTTGCCTAGAATCAAGAACATTAACCAAAACTTTTTGTAATCTTCTAGTTAATATCTTGAAAACAATTTTATACATACAACCCACCAAGAAAATAGGCCAAAAATCCCCAAATTTTTGGGGGTTATCAACTTTAGGACAAAGAATGATAAAAGAAGAATTTGTATCCTTTGGAAACACTCCATATAAATGAAAATCTTTCAAAAAAATAACAAATATCCTTTTTCAACAAATTCCAAAACCTCTTAATGAAATTAAATATACATTGCACAAGTAACCCCTTTAGTGAGAAAATAAATAAGTACTTAAAAGTTAACAATAATTATCTTGATATACTTAATTAATTACTTTTAATTGGTATAATAAGGCACAATAGAACATTCATATAATTATAACAAGTTAACCCTAATAAAATTAAATTAAAAAAATAAAAAATTAAATTTTATTATCATTAAAATGAACTTCAGTTTCCATTATAATAAATAAAAGAACAGGATAACTATTAGTAACAAATAAAAAATTTCTTAACAACGTATTGACATTAGAAAAAAGTAATTGATCTTTGACTCAATTAAAATATTAAATTATAAGATTATTGATTTAATTCACAAGCTAAAGATTATGTTACTAACATTATTTAGATTTTAAAAATTAATTTTATGTGGTGAGTAAACTTGATGTTGAGAGTAGTAAAAACAAAATATTTGAAGTTAAGAGAAATATAAATTTTTAAATAAAAATTTAGTAAATTGATTCTAAGTTTATATTTATACTTTAAAAATAATTATATTTTATTATTATAAAAAATTAATTATTCTGATTCTGAAATTATTTTTAGAATTTGAATATAAGTATTTTTTAAATGTATTGATACTTTTAAAACCAATTTGTCAAAAATTCAAATAAAAAGATGTAGTACATGTTGTTAAGTTGTACTACTTTACTTCTTAAAAGAACATGTGGCTAAAATTTTTAAGAGCGTATTTTGAAGTAGAATTTTAGAAAGAAAAATAATGATAATTTATTATTTTTATCTTATCTATTTAAAAATATCAAAATAAAATATTTATTCATATATGTTAAATCTCAATCCAATCTCGAAAACCTTTTTAAAAATTATGTTTTTTTAATGATAATATTTTTAAGAATATTTTTCAATGAAAATATTTTTAGAAGATATTATCACTCTCATTGAGTCACGTTGTTTTCCTAACAGCACATAATATTTTTTTTTTAATTTTATGTCTTTTAAATATACTTTTTAATTTTAATTTGATTTAATAATTAATTCAAAATTTTCTTTTTCA
Source organism: Pachyrhizus erosus (assembly GCA_026544285.1). Lineage (NCBI taxonomy): Eukaryota > Viridiplantae > Streptophyta > Magnoliopsida > Fabales > Fabaceae > Pachyrhizus > Pachyrhizus erosus. The sequence continues at coordinate 5,941 of JAMLFT010010243.1, forward strand.
ACTATTTCAAGCCACTATATTCTTATTTTTATTTATATACTTAATTTTATTAATTATTTCTTTCTTTCGATCTATCATCTTTTATCTTTTTCTTTAAATTGATATTCAATAATTTAAAAAAAAAATTGACAATAATTAAAAATAATATTTAGTCACAATTTAAATTATTCATTTGAATATATATTTATTATATGTGAAAATATAAAAATGCTATTACATAATAAGTATGAAAATGTTTAAATATAGCCTTTGAATATATATTTATTTTAGAGATCCTAATTGTTGTCGAACCAATATAGATCCGTCTTGAAATTTTTTACATCTATTCTATTAGCATAAAAATATATTTAAACATTTTCTATTACATAATAATGACATTGATAATTAATATAAGAACAAAGAACGTTGATCTAATAATATAATTTACAAAAAATTTAAGAGACAAAAAAAAAATTAATCTTTAAAAAATAACAAGAATAAACTTTCTTTATCCTACATGGAGCTCGACAATTTTCTTTTTTTTTATTTTCTAGGCATTCCTTTTCCCGTATTCTCTCTCACTCCCAACTACCAAGCCATTGTTTTCTCTGCCTCGCGACGAAACTGTTTGTATTTCTCGCAACTTTGTTTCGCAGCTATGGAGGAACCTTTTCCATCTTTCTTCTTCTGCCTGTTTCTTTATTAGATCCAATGCATTGCAATATTTGATCTTTTTTTTTTAATCATATTATTGATGGTTTGGTGGCGTGAATATGATACATGATATGCTTGGGATGAACGTGGAAGATGATGTTTTCATATTTGATCCGAAAGTTCCAACTCTATTTAATTTCAAATTCAACTTTCTCCGTAATCACTAATAGCATTATTCTTTGCAGTTCTAGATCAAGTGATGGATTTGCTCGAATTGTTGCACCTTCTCTTGCAAGAGTTCCCATATTAATTTGACTATGTTTAATGGAGCAATTTTGTGTCAAATGTTTTACTTTGCTTGGTAATTTGGTAATATTGTTGCTGGTGTGGTTTGCTTGAATTTTGAATTTTGAATTTTCTTATTTTTAGTCAGTGAAGGTCATTGTTTCTCTGATTTTCATCCATATTTCACTTGGTAAATTCTGTTTTAAATCGATGAAGCTAGCTTATTATTGAAGATTTGCTTAAGCCTATTTGACTATTGTATGATATGATTACTCCCACATTAGAAATTTATGTTTTACTCATTTCATTGTACTTCATTTGATACTACCCATTATAAATATGATTCAATGTAATCAATACTCTTTAATTATCAATCAATCAATCTCAAATTTACTAATTTGTCTCAATTTTTTATTTCTTTTTGGGCTCAACTTTGATTAAGAACAGCAAGTATACTAGCCTTATTTAACAAGTGCAAGCTTTAACTCAACTCCATTCAACATTCTGTACAAACATATTAAAAAGAAAAAAGAAAAAGAGATTACATCGTGCACATATCAAACTAAATGCATATATAGAAGTGAAAATCTAAAGCACACATATAAGGAGAATCTCATAACATGGTATTACATCATTTCAAACACTCTCAACTATCAACTTTTATTTAATCATACATGCTCACATGGCCCTGACCATAAATACTTTATATTAAAATAGCTCTAGCCAATCAAGGTTTCAAATTAATTGCAATTATGGTTGCAACATATTCCTAGGTGGTTGTTGAGACTCCTTAAATTAACCTTTGACTATAGTTGAGAACTCACTCAGTTGTGGGTAGTTGGGGGTATGATTGATGGCTTCTTTGGTCCAGTGTTGTTGGGTTTCTTCACAGTGTTGGGTTGTTCCTTGAGGGGCAACTCCCCTGTTGTTGTCACGTGTGCTGATTTATGTTTTGGTCCATTATGTTTATGTTCTTCTGGGTAGTTATCAGGGAGTGGGGTGTGATGTTCTTGCAGCGATGGAGGATGCAGAGGATGACGCTTTGGGTAATTGGCAAGGGAGGTTGCAGCCAAAACCAATGCTACTAACAACACTAGCATGCATTTGGGAGACATTTTGATTGAAGCACTCACCAATTTGATAATGGTGGAGAAACTAAAGCAAAGAAGTGGCCTTTTATAATTACTATGTTCAATTATTCACTATTCATAGTCAAACTCGGTTTCCTCGTAAAAGAGCTTAAATCCAATTCATATTATTATATGTATAAAATAAAAAGAAATATTTGTTTAAAAATACACTCTTTAATACTTTATTTTTACTTAACACACTCTTTGGATATGGAGCAAAACTTTTAAAATGAAAAAATTTCTATTTTGATAAACTAAAAAGATACAGGCTTTTGAAAATATTTTTAAAGTGGGACTAATACAGATACTATAAAACTACAACTTATTTCATTTCATATTTTTTAAATAATAAAATATAATTTTCATCCTATTCTATTAAAGAATATTTAAACAATAAAATAATATTTTTAATTTACTTTATTTTAATTCATTACACTCCATTTTTTCCTATCAAATCAACCATACCCTAAAGTATCTTTAAGAAGAAGAAAAAAAAAAAAAAAGAAATGGACAAAACGCGCCAAACACGTTAAAAGAAAAAGTAAGAATTGGACCAATCATGCCAAACACGTTAAGCGCGTATCCATCTTGACTTAAGAATAGTGTTAATATCCCAGGCAAATTCAATTTATTACATTAATGACACTTGAAAAAACTATCAGTGGAAAGAAAAAAGTGAAAGTGCATTTAGTATTGTTATTACTTTATTAAGTATAATTTTTTTCAAATAAATAATGCATTATGGTCAATATTTAAAAGAAATATATGTTTATTTAAGTTATATTTTTAACTACTTATATAAGTTTTAAGTTAAAATTTATCACTTTTAACTACTTATGCACACATCACTTCTCTGTCTCTTCCTCTCCTTTCCAAAGCAACTTTTATTTTACTTTTAAACTTTAACTTTGAAGTTTGTTTTTTTTTTTTTAAAAAAAAAATCAAGAATTAAACCAAAAGGGCTTAACACAACTTATTTTTTACGGGTCCACTCCCACGTAACATTTCTTTCATTTTGTTATTTTATATTTATTTTATTTTTTATCCTTTTATCTTCTTTTTTTTACCTTTCGTTTTTCTTTCTTGACTATCACTTTAATAGTTGGAAGATAAATATATCATGAAATCCTGTCGAAAAAAAAATAAAAATATAAACCCTGAGACATATCTAAAAAGTAAGAAGTATCTTGACTTAAGAATAGTTTTAAAACACTAGAACAGCAAGCTATGGCTGGGCATGGTTTAGATTTCAAAGCCAAATTAATTCCATAAATTTTTAATATTTTAAAAATGAATCCATATAGTTTTGCAAAACTAGTTTAAATTTTATGTGAACAAATTGAAACTAACTTTAGGTTTAAAATTAGATCATTTCGAAAATTGATATTGAATCATCAATCAAGTATAAAATCACTTTTGAAACTAATCTAAAAATTTATATTGTTTTCATTCAAACTAGTTATACAATAATTTTCTTATAATTTAATTGTTTTCTTTCCTTTTCGCATAAAAAGGTGTTTCTCTTTTAATATATTTTTAAAATTTTACGTTCTGCTAATTATATTAAAAAGTGGAACTGATATTTTCTTAATTATAAATTCGTGGTGCCCTTTTGCTATTTAGGATTGTTGATAAAGAAAAAAAAAAATAGATCGGAACATAATAAAATAAAATAAAATAAAATAATAATGTTATTTAATTATTTAAATATTTAATAAAAATGAAATAAAAATTATATTCCACATTTTGACAAAAGACGAAATGAAATGAACTACAACATTTAAACTCTCGTACTTCCTTACTTTAAAAACTTTTTATATATGTCGTTGATTAAAGTATAATTGAATAATTTTAATCTTTTAAATAAGATATTTATTTATAAATAAGATAAATTTAAGAATCAAATGAAATATAATTAAAATTTAAAATATTTATTTATAAAAAACGTTTAAGAAAATTAAGTGTTTTTTTATTTTTATTCTTAAAGATTAATATAAGATATCATAAATAATTAATGGAATGAAATAAAAAATTTCTAATAAATACTAAAATATTATAAAAACATCAGGATAAAATTTAATCTATTAAATAAATAGACAAAATTAATTTAACTTATTTAATATAATAAATTTAGAATTTATTTAGTTGTCATGCGTTAATAATATAGAATAATTTTATATTATTAATTAATTAAAAATCATAATTATTATAATTTTTATGATATTTATCATAAAAATTAATAAATTTAGGTGATTTGTTATTAGATGATATTATAAACTTATTTTACACTATCGATGTATGACCTATTTTTTATATGATAAACATTTAAATTAATTTTAGATGTTTTATTCAATAGTATAATAAATTGATATAATTCTTAACATAATTTTGCATATATAAAAAAAAATATTTTCTTTCAAATTTATCTGTGCATCACACAACTCTAAAATTTAGTTTTATAATATTTTAAAAGAAATTGATTTTTAAGCTTAAAATTACAATTTTAATATTTTTATTATAATTAAATTAAAATAAAATGTTTTATTGGAGAGAGGACAATTGAAAAGTAGAATAATTTCTCATTCTTTTCAAAGTAGCAATATTTTTTATTTTCATCACTTACAACCAATAACAAAAGACTAAACATAAAGAAAAAAAATAAAAAAGAAAGAAAGAAGAAAAGAAAAACCAGTAAAACATTGGAAGGAAAACAAAATCACCACAAAACTATACACGAAGGTGTGAAATTTCCATTTGCCAGCTTATTCTTGGATGCTTCGTGTGTTCTTTTTCTATTTAAATATTACTATTATATATGCATTAATTTATTAGTGGTGAATACGATTTAATTTATTAGTATTTAATATTTATTTTAGATTAAAATAAAATTTTGATCTCTTATCTATATTTTTAATTTTATTTTGATATTTCATATTTTCAAATTTTCACTTTAATCTATTAAACTTTCTTTATTACATTAAATTAATCTTTTTATTAGTTAGTTTAAGATGCTAATTTATCAATTTTCTGACATATTATACTATAAAAGAGATCACATCAATCAAAATTAACATTATTAATATAAAAAATTATAAAGAGATCAATTTGACATGACAATTTTTTTTAAGGAATAAAGTAAAAAATTTTAAATAAAAAAAATAAACTCAAAACAAAATGTAAAGAAGGAACACAAAATAAAAAGTAGAAAAAAAAAAACAATTAAACAAGCGTATATGTACCTTCCAATTGTGCTTTCTCAAATCGTTATTTCTTTCATTAATGAATTATTAAAAATATTAGAACATAACATGAACTATTTAATTGCTATGTTTTTACTGGAGGAACTATTTAATTATTAAGCATATTATTACCTACACTACAGGAAATTCATTAACTACAAACTAACTTTGAGACCAAAAATATTTAGTCATTATATTGACTAATTTAGAGACTATTTTAAAAACTGAAATTTATCGATCTCTAATTCAACTTAAACTTAGAACCCTAAACTCTAATTTAGTTTCAAATGTTATTAAAAAAAATGAAATGTAAATAGAGACTACATTTTCAATAGCTAATGGTCATGAAAAAAATTATTTATTTAATGAGAGACAAAATTTGCAGCCTCATTGAAATATAATTAGAAACAAATTTTTAAGTCACTATTAATCTATTTTAGACTCTAATTTATTTTTTTGTGTTAAAATGAAATAAAATTAGAACTAGTTTTTTGGTTTCTAATTCCCATATAACTATAGACTCAATTTTTAATCCTTTAGATACTGATTTTTCAGTATCTAATTGTAACAAACTTATAGACCAATTTTTCAGTGTCCTTTGCAGTTGTAAATTGCAAAAAACTAAAAAATAAAGACAAATTTTTTAAACACTATTAACCCATTTTGGATACCAAATAATTAGTTTCTAATTGAAATATGATCTGGACTATTTATTTAGTCTCTAAATAGAATATAATTAAAAATTAATATTAAAAATATTTTATAAATAATAGTTTAAATTTTTTGTTCTATA
>JAMLFT010010244.1:0-12020 GCA_026544285.1 Pachyrhizus erosus
TAGTCATTAATTATATTTTAATTTAAATAATATATAAAAATAATAAATAACAAAAAATAAAAATAAATAATTAAGAATTAAATTATATTTTTAATTTAATATATTAATTTAAGTTTTTTATTTAATTATTATTATAATTTAAATTATTTAACTATTAAGCTAATTAAGTTAAATTTTTAAAATTAAAACAGTAAATTTTTTTAATAAATTTATTATATATACACATGTTGTGACAACAATATTATAAAAAATATGTAATGGTGACGGATAATAATTTAATATTTATTTTATTTTTATTTTTATTTAAAAAAATAAATAATATCTGTATTTATATTTGATCAAACAAATATTTTTTTATTAAATTTGAGATAGATTTGAGATGACGCTTTTAGATTTAGATTTATATGTCACACATAATTTTTATAGAATTAAAAAATTAATATTTCAATAAATAAATTTAAATGAATATGTAATATAATTTTTAAATATAAGTAAACATTGATTATAAGCTTGTGGAATATGATTTCTGATTGATCAATAGTGTAAAATTGTTTACACCAAACATTAGATAACTATTAAACTCTCATCAAATGAGAAAATAAGTTATACATTTATAATATAAAATAATTTTTATATTATTATTTAATCACGAATTGTTATGAGGAAACAAAACTCCATCTATTTACTATCTTAACTCAATCCAGAGTAGATTCATATGAGTTTGGATTTTAAAATTAGATATAATATATCTTTTAAAGTGAATTAAAGTCATGTTTTGAGTCATTTAAATCTTATTTAGTCTCCTACATTCTTTTAAAAGATACAAATTTATTTGAACAATTAAGTATTAATAATAAATTTTTATTTAATAGATAATATTTTTTATAACATGATATTATATTTATGATATTAAAATATATAATAAAATATATTTTAATTTAAGTTTTATATTTTTTTTTAATTCTATTGTTTAACTTTACATAATAAAATTAACATGATATATATTATATTAAAACGTTAGACTAATCCAATTTAATTTTATATATTTTGATTTTTTATTGAATTAGATTAAGATTTAAATAAATGATTCAATCAAAATTTTATGTTGGATAAAGATAAAAATAAATTAATTTTTTTTTCATATTTCTATAAATCATCATATAAAATAATTTATTAATTTTTATAATAATTATCTTACAAATTACATGATTGATGATTAATTAATAGTATAAAAAAATTTATACTGACAATACATGACAATAAGTTATATCATTTTATTATGCACCCTTCGCATAAAATAAAAACTTTTATTTTCTTATTTTTTACTTATTCTCCAATAGCCATTCTAGTGCCTCTAGCAACACTCCACCACCTTTGGCAAGCCTCCACCTCCTCCGGCAACACTTTGGCAAGCCTCCATCGCCGCCACCCTTTTCTTACTCATCACGATGCTCAACTTCACAGTCATGGTTTGGCTCACGATCACTTTTATGCTAGCGGTCTTGAGATCGTTCACAATCACAAATTCAGAAATTGGAAATCACAAATTAAAAAGAAAAAAATCATAATCCCAAACCCAGAAACCCAATTACAACAAATATTGAAGAGAATCTCCAAAAACCCAAGCTAGCTTTGTCCATCTTCAATCCCCACTATAAGAGGCAGACGGTAATTCATTAAAGGCAACAAATCAAGTAGAACACAGTAACATAGGAAACAAGTAAGTTAATGATTTGTAAATTAACCAACATAATAGCCTTGTTTGTTCTCGCATCCACTGCTTTCATGTTCATAAAGGCATGCTAAATCCCAATTGAGATTTTATTTTATTTTCTTAGAGGAAGATGAAGATCAATACAAAGACGAGGGTAACAGCAATGAAGGAAGGAAGGAAGGAAAGAAAGTGGTGCTGCCATTAAAAATCGTGTTGGACAACGTGCACGAAAAAGAATGCCCATTGAGCAGAAAGACAATGGTTGAGGGAGGAATAATCCTATACGATAGATGTAAGTTGTAATCATTAAATTTAAACGAATCTAACCATAAATAAAAGTTGTCCACAACAAACCACCTAAAAAAGTGATCTATTATAGTATCGATTTCAAAAACAAGTTCAGAAAGAGTTCTCGCGCAATTTCAATGGTAGGTGTCCAATCATATTTCGCTCTTCAATTATGATAAATATATGGATAAATGTTTAGTCCAAGTTGCAATACCTTGCACTTACATTAATTGAATTGAGCTATCTTACTACATTCAATGGATTTTTTTTATTTTTTTTTATTTTTTGTGTTTGTGTGGAGGGTGGGGGTTGTGTTGCCATACTTGGTTTGCAAGTTAATGGGACAGTTTGCACATAAAATGATTGAAAAACTTATAAATAATAGAAAAAGCTAAAAAAAATCACAACATTAGCAAAAAAAAAAGAGTGTAATAAATATGCACCAATTATTAAGATATCAAAATTCTAATATTTGAGCAGAAACGGAGTGAATTGAAAAAAAAGATATCAAACTTCTACTATTTGTTTAAGAGTGGGAAAATAAGAGGGAGAAAAGTTAATCTGAAAAATTGGTTCCTGGCAATTCTGCAATTTTTCGGTAAAATTTAATATGAAATGTTTAATATTTTTACATTATATTAGTTTTTATTTTTTTTTATTATAAGTGTTTATTAAAAAATATAGTGTGTGTGTATATATATATATATATATATAATTAATTAATTAATTTTCCACCGAAAGTACGAGTATCTCTTCGCTACTGGTACAATTATTATTCTTCTAAAAACTTGTCACTAACATTACACAAAAACATTGGATGAACAAGCACAAAGAAGCATGTGTCTGCATGTCACGTTCCACTACAATATGCCACCTGCAAAACTACATCCTGCTAGTAGTTTTTAATTTCGATGCAGTATGAACTATGAACCCTTAAACTGCTTTCCATTTGCTTTTTCGGTTTCCAAACTACTTTTAATTTTAAATAGAAAGACATTTTGCTATTATATTGCAGTTTGAACGTTATGTGTTCAATTTGATCAATAAACTAATTAATCAGATTTAGTTATTATTTGTTAGGTGTTCAAACAATTGTAAAAAAAAAAAAAAAAAAAAAAAAAGTTATACTTGTAGCTGTACTCATGACATCCATTAGCTATGCCTTTTTCTTTAATATTTTTTAAACGACCCAATACCCTAGGCAAAGAAATACTTGATATGGTGATCGCGCAGAGCTCTGGGTATTATGTTCGTGGATTGTTTATGGAAGAAGAAAATGAGAAGACTTAGTTATTCGAGAAAAGTATTGATAAAACCAAGGCGAAATGGATCTTAGTTATTATTTTATTGTTTTAATTTATCATACTTCTAAAAATTGCTCCCCATGCCATGATTTTCTTGTATTCTAAATCACGTTACTCACCAATCCCATTAGGGAAGTTAATCACAAAGCAGGACTGTGGAACATCAAGGAGACAAATTTTGTTCATTGTAGCTCAAAGCACAAAATGGACAAGGACGAAATATATATACTTTTTTTCTTTAACACTAAGCCTAACAAATGCTCAAATTGAATGAGAGGCCCAATTTGATTGGGCTATTTGCTGAAAATGATCGATGGGTGGCAGATGTTCGTCCATTAATGTTAATTTATAAAAATTGGTAAAAAAAAATGTTAATTTTAATTGGCCCATCAAAATGATAGGTGAAACAATAATATATCCGGACATAATATTACGAAGTATAATTTTTAAATTTTAATTTCCATAGATTATTAATGTAATAAATATCTTTACACTGCTAATTCAATAGAATTTATTTTAAATGTGATTTAAAAAATCATAAAAATATTTGTTTTAGAAGCAAAACAATTATTATTAAAATAAACAATTTTACTATATTTAATTAGATAATAATTTTGAATCCCACATTTATGAGTTATACAAAGCGATTTCTCTTGGATTAGACACTATCTAACTAGATGGATTATTCAAACCTTCGATCACTTGAAGAGAGAAGGAAAATTAAAATAGTGGATATGAAAAGATTGACTAGATAAACGATTTATTGTTGATTCTTATATGTTCAACTAGTCCTACAAATTTAATAAAATATTTAAGGGTTGTGGTGCGAATATCGAATATTCGCACGTAAGTAATGACTTCACTATCAAGGTTTTGAGAATAAAGGGGAGTATTCTATCTTTGCCTTGTTAGTTACTTGGGTATGGACAAATATATGATATGCTCTAAAATGCACTTAAGAACTTGAGAGATTTGAACAAGATTTGCTATTAACAATTTGTTGGATTCCAAAGTCCCAAGAAAAGTTGTTGTGCTTATTTTGAGACAACATTCTGCTTCAAGCTTAGGATAACCGTTTCGGGGTCATAAGTTGTCGTGCTTGTTTAGAACTGGATACCAAACATGTTTCTTCAATAGCCACTCTAGGGACGTGGCTTATTTGAATCGCGTCATGTTATGGAATCCATTTTCAAGCTTTTATAAATTAAGAAATGAACATAACGGAGTTCGTTCTAGTAAAAAAGACCATTTTTTTTTTTATACCGCTATAAACTAAGGACTGAATCTTCATTGTTAGGAGATATGTTTATATGGCAGATGTTAAACCTACCTCTGTTAATTATTTCCTATACTTCCCTTTTCTTAATTTTTGTATTATTTTCTTTAAAATATCCCTTTCTAAAAATGATCCAAAGTGTTTTGTTTTATCAGTAAGGCAAAAATATAAATTAAAATTAAATTTTTTTAAAAATTATCCAATAATATAAATTAAAACTTCTGACTTAGAAAATGAAATTTTTACTCCTTTTATTCTTTCAATTAGAGATTTTTAACACTTTTTTTTTTCTTTGAGAAGTGTATTTTATACACCTTCTCTATAATTAGATAAAAAATTATTTCTATCAATATTCTCAAATTATGTTTTAATTTAAATATAACATCATATCATAATTTAAATTATTTTTTGTAAGTATAAAATGTAATTTATAATATAATTTAAAATTTTAAAAATATTTATCTTGTACAACATAAAATTGAAAATATTAGTTAAAATTAAATATGAGTATAATAATAAAGATAAATACATGTATAGTATATGAGACCAATATTTTGTCAATCATAAACAATGTTAGAAATTAATTATTCAAAAATATGACACATTTTTTTTTTTAAATTTTAAAACTATGTTGGTCACTTAATGTAATAAAACATATTATTTTTATCAAATTATGTGTTATGCTTTTTTTTTTTATGTAATATATATTTATATTTTAGAATATTTATATATAGAGACCTTATTTTATAATTTTGTTTTGAGTCCATAAAATGTAAAAATTATTTTTATCAATCATATTTTAAATATGATTCTCTCGTGAATGAGATAAATGTGAGAAATAAAAAAAATAAAAATATATATTATATTTAAAACTTCATACTTTATTTAATATATATCATTTTAATCATAGTTAAAACTTTTAATTTTAAGCAGATTTTAAAATTAATTTTTAAAAACTTTTAAATATTATTTGTATGAATTTTTAATAAAAAAAAGTAGGAATAAATATATTTTGAGTCTCTAACTTTTTAGTCAAACTTGATTTGATTCATATATTTTTAAATTAATGAATTTTGTCCTCTAATTTTTAAAAATATATAAATTTGATCTTTCTTTTAACTTTGTGATGATCTAAAAATCACCAGAAAATTTTAAATTTAAATGCACATATTTTTAAAAGAAAAAGAACTAAATTCATTAGTTTAAAAGCATGAAGATCAAAATTAAATTTGCTAAAAATTCATGAACCCAAAACACATTTTTTCTTAAAAATATTAGGCTAGTTACATTGAATAAAAACATACATGCACATTTACTCTGTTTTATATTAAAAGAAAAACCTTAAATGAAAGAGGAGAGAAAAGGAAGTAAAGGAGAAGGGATATTTAGGCATAAAAGTCACTACTCATTCTGGCCACCATCAATATCATGTTGAGGGTTATTATCGAAGTGATTTTCGACCGTCGTGCTCTCTCAATTGCTTTTGGAACCTACAAAAGAACCACTAAGAAAATCTTAAAACCCATGATCTACCAGAAGAACCACCACGTGCAACCTCCAAACAACTTTTGGACATTGTATTCTCCCATCCTCTTCCTTTTTTTTTTTCCCCTTTGTTTCAGTCCTCTATTTCTTCCCCTCTTCTCTTCTTTTCTTCCTATGAAAAAATAGTTGCCAGAATGGTAACACCACCCGTGACTCTCTTCTCGACTTTTCCAACCCTTGCTCTATTCTTTCTCTCGCAGACACAATTGTTGTTGGCGCTATAGAGCAACTCCACCATTACACTAGATGCATCATTAGACACCTCTCCCTTCTTCCTCTTAATTTAATCTAACCACATGACTATTTGTCTTAAGCTTTAAATTTAAATAAATTTTATTTTTTTTATCCTTTTAAGATTTGTGAACATTATTTACAATTTTAAATTTTATAAAAAGTATTTTTTTATACAATATTTATTTTATAAAAAATGTTATTTTGTAAAATGAAAAATATATTTTTTTATAAAGCTAAATGATTTTAAATTTTTATTTTATAAAACTAATTTTATATTTTATAAATATAAATAGTTTTAAAAATATATTTTTTAAAACAAAAAATGTTAAATTTTAAAAACATCTTACATTTTAAAATTATTTTAATTAATAGAGAGAATGTGTAAAGGATAAGGATTATCAGTATGCTAGGGAGAAGGAGACAAAGAAAAAGGGAGGATCACCTTAATATTTTTAGTCTTTACATGCCCTTTACTTAGTATTCTTAATATTTGTATGTCTTTAACCTTAGTGTTTTAATTTTTGAAGGTTCCATTCAACTCAATTATTTTTTTACAAACCTCTTCAACCTTGTTGTAGACTCAATACAAACCTTGTTATGCTAAAAAATATTGCAGAAGCAACAATCCTTTAACCACTCTTTTGAATTTCTCACTCATTGAGTTTTATTTGAAGAAATTCACATGCACCTTTTTTGGATACCTTATTTATTAAGATTCCACATATTTTGGATGTTTACATACATTCTTTTAAAGTATTTTGGGTAAGGAAGACTATTTAGAAGTTGGGATTTAACTTATAAGAAGCTTGAATTTAACTTATAAGACTCTTTAATAAGCATTTACCAAGTCATTTATAGCTATCGGAAGGAATTTCAAACTTTATGTTTTGACTGTATTTCCTTTTGATTTTATAGCTTTTGAAAATTTTCATGCTAGATTATTTGTTCCTTTTTACATACATCTAGCACAATTTCAAATTCAAATTGTGGCGGTTAATGCTTGTTGTTGTCTTAGTGAACTACCTTATAACAACTTATAGTACTTATAATAGGTGTTGTTTTTCAAGACAAGTTACTACATGATGCTTCTGGTAACTAGAATGCTTATGCAGCAATCTTCTTTGCTCTTGGTTACTTTGTCCTTATAAGGACCCAATGGCCTATATAAATTTATGTTTTTGAACACTTACAAGTTTATTTTTGAGTATGCTGCTTTAGGGGTGGGTGATTTTGAACAATGCATATTGTAACATCCCAAATTTTATATAATAGTATGTTGAAAGTTTATTTTTCTATCATGATATGTGTGAAATATTTAAGAATGAATTAGTAAATAAAATTTAAAATAAAAATAAAAATAAAATAATTAATAGAAATAATAAATCTAAAGGAATTTATTCTATAAATAAATAAAAGAAAAGAATAAAACCAAAGAAAAAATAGAAATAGAATCAATATAATTGTATGGAATTTAAAATAAATTTTTTGAAATCTAGAATAAAATTTTAAGAATTAAAATAAAACAAAATAAATTATATTATATAAAATAAATTAACTTAAATAAACATAATTAGTTTTTATAAAATAAAATTTAATTTCAGTAAAAGAAAATATAACTGGAATTATAGGATTTTTTTAAAAAAATAAATAATAATAATAATAATAATAAATAAATAAATAAAATAAAATAAAATAGAAATAAAAAAAAAAGTCATGTCACACGCGCCAATCCTCTGCAAGACGTCGCTTTCTCATCTCTTCAAAGACACTGTACTGTGACGCCATAACTAAGACCCTCAAGTTCTCATAATCTGCAACGCTTACATATCATTCCTGGAGTCACTAAAACCTCTGGTTCACAGGGTGGTAGTCGACGTTCAAAACTTGGTTGTGATGCCTATAAATATGACGAGTTTAAAGACGCACAAAGGGAGGAAGACACCTTGTCTCTCTACGAAAAACAACAAAGGAAGAAAAGAAAACAAAAAATTTGGTCCATAAACCACCACAGATTCAATTAAAGCTCGTCGGATACAAAGCTTGACAGATTTTTGAAAAGGGGAAGCGAAACTCAAGTAGGAGGAGTCATCATCTAATTGTGATTGTTTCATTTAGTTTCGAAATTAATTTCTGTTGTGCCTGGGTTTGATGGGTGCAATTAGATTTAAAATTATTGACTTTGGTAATCTGGGAACACTGTTGCTGGTAATCAAATGCACAATTTCAATTTCATATCATATGCATATGGTTTCTCTGATGATTAGGAAAGGATGAAATTCAAACGTGTTATTTAGAACGGGTTCTGATAAGTGAATAGTTGTTAATTTATGTGGAAGATATTGCTGAGAAATTTTAAAAATTGATTAGTGATAGATCAAATAAGCCTGAGTTACATTATGACGTTGAAATCGAAATCCAACCAGAATAAAAGTTGAAAATTACGATGAACTTTATAAAGATTCATGTTTGTAGTATAACACTTGAAGGATTTAGCCAATAAAGTAATAATATTGGATAGGAAATATATAAGTAATTCTTAGAATTATATATATATATATAGGTATAGATATATATATTTATAGGTAAGCGTGACCCTTAAATAAGAAATAATAAAATTTGAATCCAATAATGTATGAGTAGAAACAAAACTGTTATGATTTTATGTAAAATTTTTACTAATAAGAAAACCTATAGATAGAATCTAATTATTAGTTATCTGATATCGTGTGTTGCTGAAACCAAATTCCCTTGTCGTAGATCAGAATTAATTTGGCAGTGGAAGATGTAATGATTTCAAAATAGAATTAGAAACAATTTTTATACAAGCCTTGATTTGATAAATTGCCGGTTAAACCAAAGAAATCATATTATATATAATATGTATATAATAATAATAATAATAGAATAATAATAATAATAATTTAGAATCCAAAAGAATTATAAAGTACTGTTCAGACAAATTAAAACTGGAATACAGGTTAGAACGTGAAAACCAAAAACCCAAATCTAAGATTGATGTAGAACATTTAAAAGGCCTCCGATTATAGAATAACATTCGGAGAGGAATCAAATAGGTAAATCATGGAGTGACATATAATTATATAAGGGAATACATATAAATAAACGTTTACATAGGAAACTATAATATTAAAATCTGTATTATACAGGATATTGTACCCACAGAATAGGAAACTATAATATTAAAATCCGTATTGTACAGGCAAAAATTAAATTGCTATGATTTCATGAAAAGATTTAGGAGGTAAATAGGTTGAGATTAATGTAAGTGGCAGGAAACGATTGGGAAAAATTAAAGTTAAATATGGGAGTTGTAACAACTTTGAATATAACAAAACTACGTACGCTTTGAATTGATAAATTATCAAATTAAGCTTAGAAGGTTATACTAATGAAAATCAGAAGTTCTATCTAATAATATTCCTTACATAAATAAAAGTAAATCAAAATTAGATACTTTGTATAAACTCAAATAAATGATCTTAACCAAGAAATTTGAATTAAAAATATATAAAAATAATAAATAAATAAATAAATAAATATTTTTGAGTAACTAAAATACCTCTGCTTTACAAAATGGTAATTGTTAAATTTAGATTATCTGTTGAACATGGAAAAGTTGTGAAGAAAATACTAGAACCTTCATGCAAAGTACTTGATAGAAATATGAAAAGGAAAAAATCAGGAAATACCATATTTTGTAAAAGGACTAAAATACTCTTGCCCTATTAGTTGAGTGTAAAAAGTAGTTATTCACTGTGAATAATTAATTATGTATTAGAATGTATCGTATTGATGATATCAATATGGTTGAATGACTTTACTATCTATGGAAAGCATATATATTTGTTAACTGTCTATAAGAGACAATATTTCTTGAATATCCTAAGATAGTTAATGAATTGAGATCTGCTCAGACAATGAAGGTACAATATATAATGATTATGATGAATAATGAATAATACCTATTAAACCCAACATGCCAACAATACCACTGTGAAAAGAAGGAGTAGAGGTAATGGTAGAAATAAGAAAGAAAGATCCAACGAAAAACCCTATCGAGTGAATGTACGCAGGCTCTGGTGACATCGTGGGGGTAGATAAGGTGTCAAGTTTTGAACCGCTTGTAGAAAAGAGGGTGTCACAAAATCGGCTTGGTGTCCCCAACAAAGTGAAGCATTACCAAGATTCAGTTAAGAGTGCTCTGGATCAAGTACTAATCAGGGTATGTACTCCTGGTCGTCAACCAAAAGTTGCAAATTGGATATTAAATGATACGCTTGTGTAAGTCCTCTAGGAGCTAGTAGTAAATGAGGCAATGAAGGGCCTAAAAACAATGTAGAAAATCTATTTTAGGGACGAACGGTGAGATAAGAGTTACCGATAGAAAAGACTACATTTTATCCTAAGCCTAATTGTGAATTGATGACTCACTTCTACACCCCCCACTCTTTCAGATCAAACATGGCAGAAGAATTTCAGCTACTTTTTCATCTGACAATCCTGCCTCTGAAAGGAAGATGGACCTATGATTGGGTCCAAGGTGACGATACATTTGTAGGATAAGTTCGTTTTGCATTCAAGCCCACCAACATTGTGGTACCATAACAGTTTTATCATGTAGACTTGTCAATTACTCTTTCTCAAACCCCACCTCCTAGATTCTTGAATGTACCCACCAACTGGAGGAGGCCACCAATCCCTCAACCACCACCATCATCTATAGGGTCAGTACAAGCTGGCAATGGGAATCACCGAGAGGAGTCAGAAGATGAAGAAGATCCATCAGAAACATCCGAGTAGTTTAGGACAAGTTAGAGAAAGGACTTTTGTTTAAATAATTTGTATCACAAGAATAATGTATGACTTTATACTTTATATATATATATTATGAAATGAGGACTTGCAATGAAAAGTATTGTATGGAAATAGCTATCGTACTAATAAATTGTAACTCTCTATAATCGTTAAGCTATAAATAATTATTCGCGCGCTATCTCTGGTAGTAATTATATGTGTGTATATATATATATATATATATAATAAAAATGGACGTTACACATATATCTATGTTCCATTTTTTCTTCAGTTCTACATCTTTTGGTGTTCAAGTCATGTATCACTTTAGATTATACTACCCTTTAACTGGACACACCATTTGATTATACTTATAATCATACACAACTTTTGATCTTTGTTGTAATTTAATATTAAAAAACATATTATATTTTTCATGTTTCTAGTGAGTTGTCCTTCCAGTAGTCATACTTCTAATAGGGTAAACACTTTTGTCTATAAGATCATACTTCATACTAATATTTCACACTATTCTTCATGCTTATTAATCAAATCCTACCTAATAATCACATTATCAAAGCAAATATTAGTAGCTTTAAGTTTGAATAACTTATAATTTATTGTCATTAAAACTTCAACTTAAGAAGTTTTGCTTCAACTTTAATTAGTACTTAGTATATGTGTGATACTAGTTCAATTAAACTCTTTTTTTATTCAAAAGTCGAGCAAATTATTAAAATTATTCATATAAAAATATTTTTATTTTTCATAAATATAAAAATATAAACAATGCCTTATAAAAACAAAAAATAGATTTTAAAAAACAAGGAATATTTTTATCTTG
>JAMLFT010010245.1:0-12019 GCA_026544285.1 Pachyrhizus erosus
AAAATATTACAAAATCAAAAAAATTAAAATCTCGTAATTATAATGTTTGGGACATACAATTAAAATCTCAACCATTAAAACTGTACGTATAATATATCTAAAAAAATCTAATTAATATGATTAAAATTTAAAAAATTAAAATCACATAATTATAAATCTAAATAATCAAAAAGTACAATTATTCTTATCAATTTTATAATTGTCCTCGTTAATATCTTGATCGAAAACAATATGAAAGAGAAATTGACTTACTAAAAAAACAATAACGACAAAAATATATTAATTAATTTTTTTAATGAAACAATTATGGAAGAAAAGAATGACACATCAATCATCACCACAGCAGGTTGACTTGATAAAAAAAAAATGACAAATACTTGAAAACATTAATTTTTATAATTGTACCCACAATTTCTTTAATGGAAACAATATATAATAAATTAGTCCAAGAATGTAAATGCCTCTTCAGCAAGAACCTTGGCGTTAAGGCAGGTATGACACGAATTTGAGAATTTATTTTTAGCTAGTATATTACCAGTTTATATATTTTAAATTTGAATACAATTGTTTTTTATAAAATTAATTCAAGCTCTTAAACATCATTGAAATATATGTCTAAATCAATCTCAACAACAAATGTTATATTAAAATATGTCACGACATAAAGAAATTAATTTCGAAGGTTAGCTAAATTGAAATTTAATCTACGGGGATTGCTCAAATTCATATTCTCTTCGAAGTATTTTTTTTATCATAATTATTTTTATTCATGTTGTATTTTTAATATGGATTTCAAATGATATAATAAATGAAATCTAGTTATGTTGTCTCAAAAAAAAAAAATTGTTATGTAAAAAAAATAATTAGTACTTAACAGGTTTTTCATTAATCCACCACGAATTGTATGGATCACTTTGCGGAGGTTAACAAGTGTTTTAAGTTTATGTTTTAGTAAATGTAATTATTTTTAAATTTTGAAGGGAAGCTTTGTCACTCATTAATTATGATATTATGTAATTCAATATGTAATATTCGGTTGTTAGTGATCCAAAATAAATAATAGTAATAATAGTTTTTTTTTTTTAAAAGTCTTTATCCATTTAAACTGCCAATACAAATTCGTGTGGATTTAGTTTGATTATCACTCTCTTGTATTATTGTTCAGTTTCTCTGTCATATTGTCATCCTTAAAATACATTAGCATTTAAATAGTTTAAAATTCATTTGTATACATCTTCTGCAATTTGATGAAAAGCGTATTTCAATATTAATTGTTTAAGAAAAATTATTAACAAAATAAATATACTTTGTAAACAGTCTTCCGTATCATAATAATTGTTGTTTTAAATTTTTTATACAGACAAAAAATAATAATAAATAAATAAAAGAGAATAAAAAATTTATAAATCGTTAATTTAGTTTTAGTTTCTTATACCTATCATTAATATTATTAAGGAATAAATGAAAAAAATTGATATTATTTTAAAAATTTAAAATAAAACAGAAAGAATATATATTTTATGATTTGTTATTCGATTTCAAATAATGATGATGATTTACTTTTCTCACTTGTAATTATAAGTAATTTAATTTCATATACATACTTAATTTTAGAAAGAATAAATTAATAAATCCACTTTAAATGTATTTGAGGAAACTAAATTTGTAATAATAATTTATTAACTTTTGTTTTTTTGTAAAATACAAGTAAATGTAAGTTATACACACGTGTGTGTGTATATATGTCCATGTCAAAGTCCATACTTCAAAAATCAGAGATAAAATGCTATCCATGATCCATCATGAAGACTTGGCAATGTTTTCCTCTCATTTTTCTTCGTTTTATCTGATTTTCAATATCTTTCCTTTTGGTTAACTTGACAGGTTAAAGACTGCGCATGTTAGTTTAACTTTGAACAGTTGAAGTTAAGAATATGCTTTGTCCACATTAGATGGCGAATAATAGCTTTGTTTTTTTTTTTCTGAAACAGGTACCCTAAAAACACATGCAAACCAGTGGTCTCTCAAAATCACAGACAACAACAATATTTGTTATCGGAATACATTCGTCCTATTCATTTTCAAGGGGTTAAAAATCACTCAAGAGAATAAAACCCTTTTTTCTCTTTACATATTAGGAAGAGAATATCAATCAATGTTTGTTGGTTCAAGTGAAAAACAGTTTAATTAAAATGGAAAATTCAACTTTTGTGAATGAAAATAGAATGTTAAGATGATTTTATCTATTTGAAATAAGTTGAATATGAGCGGAAAAATACTAAAAAGAAAATGACAAAAAGACGTACAACAGAAAGATTTTGGTTGAAATCAAAGAATTTGATTCCATTTGGTTCAATGAATGAGGATAGTTTGATCGTTCCAAACTTTGGAACAAAATCTGTTCATTCCATTACGCTACAACTTTCAGCTCGTTCAATCAGCTGGCAACTGGCATTACTATCGGTTTAAACATGCGCACTAACGCATGCCTTTGAACAGAGCTAGTGAATATATCTCAGTACTGATGCTTACACAAATATATCCTCAATGTTTTTACATATTCTAGTAGTAGTCACTAGATTACACTCTACTCCCATCGTTAACTTTGCACGAATAGAATAACCTAGATTGTTCAAGACATCACGTGCCTCTTACAGTCATGCAAATATCTTTTCCGTGTATAATTAGGATAATAAAATAACTCTGGCTTCCTGAGAAAGTTCATCAGAGTACATACTTGAATACTTACTAGATTTGAGAAATTTATACCAAGTAACCAACACGATACCAGTGCGTTATACTTAGCATGGCTATTTCTTTCCCTTGTAAGCATGCCTTCTAAACACCAAAAGTGCCGAAACCATATTATATTGTGGATCTATACATCAAATTATAATTTTATAATTTAGACAAATAGTTACATTTTAAAACTTTCGATAGTGCCTGGTTGAAATAATTTAAACTTCTACATTCATTTAAAACATAAAACTAATTTTTCTATCCAACATTTAAATGGGGAAATCGCGTACTATATTAATGTGGAAAATGTGAAGTAAAAATGTGTAAGGGGTTTTGGGGAGTGGGGCTAAAGACAGGGTATAGACAAACTGATAAAAGCACAATAATCATTATTATAGTAACCAGTGATTTCGGTTTAAACAAGCTCTGAAATAAATTCAGAAATAAGCAATTATTTAATTTCATTTCTAAAATGGATGTCCATCAAATGTAGCAAAAAAAAAGAGTGTCACTACATGATCCTAGATCCAAGTCTTGCATACATCAACAACAGCAACTCTTAAAGCTGTTCATATTCTTAGCACTTAACAAATAATTTTTGCTTGACATGATGTGAACACCCACGTCAGTGATGCAATTGATGATCATGGGTCATTGTAGTCTTTAGTTCCAAAGTTCTTGCACCAGAGTTGAGAAGGGATAGGGCGAACAGGGTGATGTGGTCGTTGCTGAAAGATTTAAAAATGAACTCTTCTTAGCCAATCTAAACAATCAAGGTAAAATTACTACGAGCAAATATAATCAAACTTTATCAAAAAAGAAGACATAGTAAAAAAAAACAATCTGACAAGCATTCTAACCCTGCACACAGGCTCCCACCTAGTGGGGCCAGAGGAGAGTATGTAAGTAGCCTTAGGCTGTTTCAAGGATCGGAAACCATAACCTTGAGGTCACAAGGCAGCAACATTAATGTTGTGCCAAGATTCACCCTCCCCTCTTGCATGCATTCTGACATTTCAAAAAAAAAAAAAAGAATAACAGCAACACGAAAAAGTTGTACCAGATTCTTCCACCACTTTAGAAAAGAAATTCAAATCAGCCATCTATTCAGGCATTTCAAAGCAAACCATGGGAAAATTTATCAGGTTGCTGCATAAGTAAAATAATTTTAATAATGCTATATGCACAGAATTCTAAAATCCATAGAGCATAAGATCTAAGTAATTGAAAAAATATGCTCCGTAGTATGTAGCTATCAAGCATTGTTTATATCCCCAATAATTTTAAGGAAGTATCTGATGTCCAAGAGGCATTGAGTGAATAAAGTAAAGACAGTAAACACAGCCAACTGTCAATTAAATATAAACTTTACCATTGCCACTAGCAAATTATAATTATGCTAATGAACATATAACTTTTTTTCCACTTAGAGATTCAGATTTCAGGGAGTAATTTACAGCAATTTTAGATATGGGTATTCACAGCTCAGTTTGGTTCTGTTTAATCTAGACTCACACCAATACCAGATAATTCCTATATTTATTGCCAAGTTTTTCAGGTCTTAGTTTTTTTGTTATTTGTAGCTTCGAAATGCTGTCCTTGATGAAACTGGACAAGTTTCAGTTCTTATTCTGCATAATTGCTTAAAAAATATTCACTGTGCATCATTCCATTGATATCTATTCTTCCTTGGTTATGCAAATTTCAGTTCTTATTCAGCTCTTCAACCTGATGATAATTCCAGCTACTCTGCTAAGCTATCCTTCTAGTAATGCCCATCCATTGTACATTCCAAGCATCCTCAAGTCACAATTCCAACCATGTTTTGTGGAGCCCAAATTATACTTTTGTTATTCTTGCTTGTAAGTTGTTATGAACTTAAAGTTTCATTCTGAGGCAGTGTAAGAATTATGGTAGTCAAAATTGTGAATTAGATAGCAGAATCCTACAATTTTATATGTTCCTCTAGCATTCACAATCCTGTTCCTGCTTTTGAACACATTTTGGTGGGGTCATTCATGAATCACGTGCGAGGATGTAAAATCACCAGGAACATTCATTTCCAAAATGTTTCAAGGATCAGTTGAAATATTGTTGTTGAGACAGGCAGATGCCAAAATCCCATTCTGGCCCAAAAAATTCACCCAACCACAACAGAATGACAGCATTTTAAATTCAACTTTGAACCTTCTCCAGTCAAACCCTAATGTTTTGGTGGTGCAAACTCAACTGTGCAAGCATCTGAGCTGCAATTAGGTTACACGACATCATTTGTGTGACCTTTTCTGTGTTTGTGCAACTTGAACTGAGCTGTTCGTGTTGGGAATTATGACTCCCCCAGTTTCTAGATTGAACTGTGTTCACACGCCCAAGATTTCCAAAAATACCCTCCTTACTTAGACGTTAGGGCTTTTTTAGGGATTTTGGGGATAAAACATGGCAAAAAGGAGTGCCTTTTCTTTCTCTCTCCCGACCTCACATCTCTGCCTGTCTCTGGCAACCTGCTGTTGTGCTACTACTTATCTGGTAACCTTCTATGACTGTCTGTGCTTGTCTCCAGCAACCTCTGCCTCTCTTCTCAATCATGGCAAGGTCCTTTCAATTAGGATTTTTTTTTTTTTTTATGTACAATGGCAGCAATGAGAACCGAACCTAAATCCTTATGCACACTATCCAAACCCTCCCACCACTAGGCTGACCCTAGTGGGTTACAATAGGAAGCTTCTGCATCAGTGTCTTCTTATGCATTGGTTAAGCCACCAGTGGCAATTTTGACATAGCATGACAATAGAATAGTTTGAAAGATCTCAAAGATATGAGGGCTATAACATGTGATTTTTGTGGAAAAACAAATACTGGAGGAATTACAAAGAGCCAAAAGACACCAAATGGGCATAAGGAGAGATGTTGGAGCTTGCAAGAAAAAATTTCATCATTTTTGGAAATGACCGCTATGGATTGCTATCCAGGATTGATAACACTGAGTACGATCACCAACAGAAAAAATACATACATACATACACACACACGCACACACACACACGCGCGCACACACACACACACATATATATTTGACAATCTGTTTCCTTTTTTGAGAAAAAAAAAATGTAAGGGAGATGATTGTTGTTATTTTCAACAGTAAAGTGAAACACAACTGCCCATCTTCCCCAAATTTGTTTTGCAGGGAATTCTTTCAGAAGAGTGCAATGATTTAGCACAACACTGATACACACAATCCCTGCCCAGTAAAAGGTCTATTCCACTCAGTTTTTCAACCTACACTATTTGGAATTGATTTAAACTCTGCAGCATCGTATAGCACACAGGAATAAGAATATAATTTATCTTTTGAAAAGGGAAAAGGTTAAGGGGAATACAGGATAGGCAACATTTGCTGCTGACATATACTATAAACTAATGTCCATTTGAGTTTGAGCTATCCATTTTGGTGAAGTGGGAAAAAAATGTCCAGTCGAGGAAACTATATTGGTTTAAACAAGGCAGCTCCTTCATTCAAGGATTGGATAGTCTTCCAAAAAGAGGAAGCAAAACTCCTTAATTCTCATTATCAATAGAAAAAAAGGTGGCTAAACTGACTGATTCAATTATTGAGACAATAATCTAAATTTGTGTTCATGTTAATAATCAAAAGTCATATTGTAATGCATATTCAACATTATAAAATTAACAATTAGAACAATGATAACAGAGGAATGAAGTTAAAAAGGGGAGGGGGACGGCTGCAACAGAAAAACTGTGGACTTCAAGGAACTATGAAAAGTGCAGGTCACACTATACAACACAGAAAACAGAGGTTGAGCTTGTGCATGCACTTGTTCTTGGATCAGGCAAAAATGTGTGGGCAACAC
Source organism: Pachyrhizus erosus (assembly GCA_026544285.1). Lineage (NCBI taxonomy): Eukaryota > Viridiplantae > Streptophyta > Magnoliopsida > Fabales > Fabaceae > Pachyrhizus > Pachyrhizus erosus. The sequence goes on from JAMLFT010010245.1 coordinate 6,609, forward strand.
AACTGAAAAACAATTTAAAGCTAGCAGTAGAATCACCAACAGGAACAAAAGTCTTTTTATTTGAAAAATAAAGAAATGTTGGGGTGATGATTGTTGTTAATTTCAATAGCAAAGTGAAACACAACTGCCCATCTTCCCCAAATTTATTTTGCAGGGAACTCTTTCGGAAGAGTGCAATAATTTAGCACAACACCGATACACACAATCCCTGCCCAGTATTCCACACCAGTTTTTCAAACTACAGTATGTGGAATTTATTTAAACTCTGCAGCTTCATATTCCACACAGGAATAAAAGTCAAATTTATCCACCCTTGAAAAAGGAAAAGGTTAAGAGGAATATAGGATATATAACATTTACTGATTTATAACATGAAATAATGTCCTTTTGAGTTTGAGCTATCCATTTTGGTGAAAGGGGGAGGGGGGTGTCCAACCTAGGCAACTGTATTGGTTTAAACAAGGCAGCTCCTTCAAGGCTTGCATAGTCTTCCTTAAAGAGGAAGCTAAACTTCTTAATCCTCATTATCAACTAAAAAAAAAAGGTGGCCAAACTGACCAATTAGCATTTTCAAATTTAAAGATATAAATATAATAACCATTTGCTCTCGTGTTGAGACCATAGTTATCAACCCTAGTCAACCTAAAACCACTATAGCAAAATAGGGGATAGTGGGACAGCTGCTATACTAAAGATCATAGATACACTATAAGTAATTTATAATATATACTATACTCATTTAAATACTTAAAAATAAATAATTATAAAAAATTAAAGATATGTTCATAATTAAAAATTGAGAAGTCATAATCTAATGCCTATTCACCGTTAATTTAAGCCATTATTAACAATTACAGCAATGAGAACAGAGGAATGAAGTTAAAAGGGGAGGGGGGACGATGGAATTTAAGGGGAGAGCTGTAACAGAAAAACTGGAATTCATGGAATTATGAAGAGTGCAGGTCACACTATATAACACAGAAAACAGAGGTTGTGCATGCACTTGTTCTTGGTTCAGGCAAAGATGTTTGGGCTTCTGGCAAGAAAACAAATTGGCTTGGCTAGCCAAGGGATAGGTGGGGCAAAATCGGGGTGAGCTTGGACAGGATATCTTTAAGCTAGCGTGGCCAAAAAATGGAGTACTACTAGTCTGGCCAGAAAATCGGGGCATTCTCATCTGCGATTTGGCTGATACTCAGCTGCGATTTTGCCACCGCTCCGGCGACAAAGACACAAACTCGGTGCAATGCAATATGTTTCCTATAGTGGTGAGCAGCCACACCATTCCACCCAATCACAACATGATAGCAGCACTATCTGCCGCTATTGATAACTACGATTGACACATTGTGGCAACACAATCAAGAATCAATAAAAGCAAATCATTGGCCTTGACACCTGACACTATTCGAAGAATAGAATTCATATAAAGCCACTATCTATCACAGGATTTACACTGGGACACACACAGGAAAAAGGAATATCACTGTTTATAAATACATACATACATAAAATGAATCAATCAATCATCAACATATAATCATGCACAACAAAATCAAATCCACTTTTCTAAATCGCATCGATGAAACAGATCGGTGAGAAAGAGAGACCTCGAGTTCGGCGGATTTGATTGCGATGGGGATGCAGATGAGAACGACACCGACCATGGCAATGGCGGTGTTGCGCTTCCAGTGCTTGGGACGACAGTAAGGGCCCCCGCTCATGCTCCATACTTTGTTCCTGAAATCGCCGTGGCCGTGGCCGTGACCGTGATCGCCGCCGCCACCTCCCATTTCTTCCAATTTAGATTTCTTCCAATTGAAATTTGAAAGTTGAAACCCTACTCACTCACTCTCTCTGGGTTAGACGCACACGAGTGAGGACAGAGAGAGGGGAACAAAGGTTTCGTTTCGTTCGAGCTGAGATCCGCTGCGAGAGTGTCTAACTGCCTTATGCTGCTCTCTCACACACACTTCACCAATCCGGAATCAGAATTATGGTTTATCCATTAACAACTGATTTTAGGTTTTATTTTGAAATTTATATAAAATCAAAACTATTAAAAGAAATGATTGTCAATGTATGGTCCTTGATTATGTTCTAATAGATTAATTTCTTATTTTTAATTAAAAATGTTATAATAATAAGAAAGAATGTTTTCTATGGTAATGAAAATAAATAAAAATGTACACATTTTGGAAGTCATTATAATCTTAAGATTGGTTCAGACAATAAGGAACAGACTCATTCTTATAAAAGCATGAATTTGATTTCTGTCTATATGAAAACTTTGTTAATAGATAATTTGTAAATATTTCTTTAAACGTTTATTTAATTTTAAGATTATCTTGACCTTAAAGAATCTTTTAGATGCAACTCATCTAAAATTTTAATTGATAAAAGAAGAGTATAACTTTTTTTTAAAATTTATACCTATAGGATTTGGGATTTGATAGGGTCCCACCAATAAAGTGAGATATTAAATAAATAAAATAAAAAATAAAAATATTAAACTAATATTAAGTAAAAAAAAAATGTTAGTTAGATAAGTGGTTATAGTATAAGAAAGTAGTAGCATATTTTTTAATATTTTATTGTTAATTAAACCACGTGTAAGTCTGGTCAAATAATTAAAGTCGACATTTTATTTAATATGTCTCACATAATAAAAAAATATTAAAGAATATCTTAATATTTTTTAATCATAAATTTATAATATTATTTATTTATATATTAAAAAAAAATATTAATGATCCTCTTTATAACATTTTTTTTTTGTGATTGACAAAAATTTATTAGAATTCACTAATAAAAAATAAGACCCATTAAAAATATTGATTTTAAATAAATTTTAATTAATAAAAATATATATTAAAAAAAAGTATTGTTAATATTTTTTAATTATAAAATAATCATTGTTCTACAACCTACTACATAAGTATGTATTAAATAATGAATCAAAAAGATATATATTAAATAAATAATAGTGTATTAAACTAATTTGTAATAAGAATACTTATTCTATGAATGTTATAAGTTATTTTCACAATAACAATAATGTGATAGTCCTTTGATCTCATGTTCTTACAATTGTATGTTTTGATATCATCACATGTTATACTTAACTCGGAAATGGTTATTAGACATATTGCAAATCATGTAGACGAATATGTATAGCTAGATAAGATTTGTTCATCCTTCTAATAGTAGTTATATCTAGAGCGCCTTAATAAAGTGGATTACTAAGTGCATGAATATGTCCAAAAAAATATTAATATGAGATATTAATATTGTTTGTTGTAAGCCTACTCATAAATTAAGAAATTAAGATTGAACTATATGATTATACATGTTCCATGTCTTGTGTTCAACTTAAATATATGGAGGAAGGTATTAGAATATGCAATAACATTTATTGACATTCTTATTACTTAAATACTAGTGATTGGATGCTAGATTTTACTCACTTCTTGAGACATTAAAATATGAATTTCATTTTACTATCAACGTAATAGAAGCTTGCATAATCATTCACAAAGAATGGGCTAATTTAGACACTTGTATCATGAAATAGTTTCAATTGAAATTTTAAAATTGTTAGTTATGATTCTTATAGTCGTGTCTAGTTTAAGGGCTTACACTCATTATAGGTGTCATGGTTGGGATGTTAAGTCTATCAAATCCTTCAAAAATGTTGGATGTTATGTCAACATAATCTCTAATAGGGTTTATGACTTTATGAATCCTTGAAAGGTTTGAAAGATTTTAAAATTTTGTATGTTCTTTTTTGTTGTTCAATCTCTTTTGTAACTAACAAATGTTTCACTTGTGTTCTATAAGGTTTAAAATTTAATCCATGTTTATCATTTAGTTGATTTCCATTAAATGGTATTGAATATCACCATTAATTTTTGAGAATTGGGTTATTTCATTTTTTTAACTTCTTTTCCTTTTCTCTCACATTCTTTCTCCACCTCTACCACTTTTTCTTAATCAACTCCTTTCATCCTTCAATCCTTCACGCTTGTATCATTTAGGAGAATTTAGACCTAACATATTTTTATCTCTCCAATCTCTATGCCTTTTTTACTTATAGGACATAACTCTAATAATAAAGAACCCAAGTACACTTCATATTTTACACTTCAAACCTTATTCATATTTTACATTTATATAATGCATATTTTTCTTTCCTTTTCCCTTTATCTTTATCCACTTGCTTGGTAAGTGAGAGATTTGGATGAAGGTGAATGAAAATAATTTAATGTGTTTGGAGGAGGAGAAATAAGGTAAAAATAATTTTAAAATATTGAATGCGTTGTAATATTTCTCACCTATTATCTTTTATATCTTCTCATCTCTTCTCTATTTTTATTCAATTAAACACCCTTAATTTTTTACTTTATTTTTGTTCATTTTTTTTATTTTTATTCACCTTATTTCTCTTTTTTCCACCAAATAGAGTTTTTACTTTCTTGCATACTATACTCACATAACAATCATGCCATGAAATTCAAAACTTGTGCTTATAATGGAAATACTTAAGAGACATCATTGTCAACAAGGGGAGAAGAAATAGTAACTCTTACATCCTACCATCATTGCCACACTTTCAATTTGACATTTCTCATTGTTGGAGGTGACATATTTAGCCAAAAACCCTTCATTATACAATTTGTGTCAATCTATTGCCTCGCTAAAAATGTCACTATAAGTAGAAGTAGAATACCTTGAAAGAAAATCTTATAGATGCTTGTTTTGCATAATAATGAATAATGCTTAAAAGAAAAAGAAACTAATAACAAAAAAATAAATGTCTTAAGGTATGGAAGCCCATAAAAATCAATAATTTTTTTCTCGAAGAAATCAACAAAAATTAGTGAAGCTAACTAAAAATAAAGAAAAAAAATATTTTTTTCCTTTTTTTTATCTTTTGTTCAATTTTGGAGACTAACATGCATGGAAGTTTTTCTATCTAGTTCACGTTTCATGTTATGAAGCCAAGCAAAGAAACATAAGAAATCACTTTTTATTATCAATTACTTAATTAAAAAAAACTTCCCAAACCATTTTCAATCTTTTTAAAACACCTTCATAACATAATTGTAAATACTAAAACAATATTTTATGTCATATATAAAACCCTTAAATCCATTTCTCATTGTCCTTTCTCAAAATCAATTACACCCAAAATGTCTAAAGTTCCCCTTAATTGTACCATATGTTTATTTTTATCCACTAAAAAGCAAATGACACTACACACTAATAATCATCAAACAACTTAGTTTGAGGAAATCACCCACAACTTTGTAAGCATACATATATACATACATATATATATATATATATATATATATATATATAAAGTCCTTTAATTCATTTCTTATTGTCCTTTCTAAAAATTAATCACA
>JAMLFT010010246.1:0-12019 GCA_026544285.1 Pachyrhizus erosus
AAATTTATTTTTTAAATAGTTAGTAGTATTATGAAATTATCGATTATTATATGTGATTAATTATAAATATAAATATAATTAATTTTATTTTATAATTGATTAAAAGTAAATATATATTGTCGTATTAATTATTAATACTTTATTAATAATATCACTCGATTATTTTAATTTTTAATAATGATTAATTTTTTTATCATAAATAATTAATTATGATAAGATATTATTAAAATTTATAATAATAATTAATTATTTTTAAAATAAAATTAATCATTTTCATATAATCAATTAACTACATGCATTAACTAAATATTAGATATATTTTTAAAAAAAATAGATACTAGATATACAATTAACATAGCGTAACATGATTAATAAGTAACTTTATTTTTTTAATATGTGATCAAATATTCGATTTATTATTCATGTATATGAAAAAATATGATGAAAAAGATAATCTTTTAAATAAATTTTAATATCTCAATAAATTAATTCTTGAATCTTGACCAAATAACACCCAAATTAAAAAAATACTAGATATATAAATTTTGGATGAATCATAATTATTATTCCTCTAAAAGAGTACAAGGAATCAAAGAAATATGGCTTTATCCCCCTGCATGCCTAATACAATTATTCATTCTACCCATTTAAAGCTGCCATGCCATGAATTGTTTGGTTTCATTGGCATAGCATTCCCATCCACATTAATTTCCACTCATTGAATCCAAAAAGCTTGCGGGTCCTATGCATGTGAATGAAGAAAAGAATATTCATTGTATTTGTATATGCCATTATATCACGCCTATGCTATATTACTGACATCACGTGCTTTCTGAAACCATTGAAACGTTTGTCATGAATTTAAAACCTCAGTTCCAAACCTCCTAGCTCAATGAAAAGGAATGCATATGGGTCACCTCTCGCCACCATATTCACATTTCAAAAAGTTATGAGTACCGAAATCTCTAACTGCAAGTGTGAAATGATTGGAATGATTGGGGCTTAGTTTCCTCCTTTTGTATCATTCCACCGCCCACAAGCCACAATTTGGAATCTAGACAAAAGTTGCGGAAGCAACTCGTGATATAAGATACCCTCTTTAAGGATATGTTTTTAAAGTTTAAATTAAGGAGAAAAATATAAATAAAATAACCAAAGGATATATTATTTATTTATAATAATGTTTAATTTAATAATTTTAAAATAAAAGAAATATACATTAAATTCATGTAAATTTAATTAAAATCACAATGTTTTATTTATTCTTATATAAATATTATGTAACTTTCCTAATTAAAACTATACTTCATAAGAGTTTGTTTAGGGTGATTTTTAATTGTAAGTTTTTAAAAATTTAAAAATAACAACTAGTTTTTAATTTTAGTTTCAAAAGTTTTTAAAACCAATTTTTAAAATTTAGCTGTAGGTTTTCTTTAATTTTTAGTTTTAAAATAAATTTACTTTGAAAGTTCCAATCGTATTAGAATTTCTTTTAAATTGTTATTTTGTAGTGATGATAATGACAACAATGATAGTGTTAGGATAGGTGGTGGCAATAATGATGTTTGTGATGGTGATGAGGATATCAATGCTACTGGAGGTGGGGGTGGTTAGTTGTGCTAGTGTCAATGGTGCTGGTGGTTAGTGTTATTGGTGTCAAGGATAGTGGTGGTGTTAGTGGTTGCAATGATGATGATAATAGTGATGTTAATAGTGATGGTGTCAATGGTTACCGTGATGATGATGGTGGTACTAACAATGGTGACAATAGTAATAATAGTGCTAGTGATGAGTAGTGTTAATGATGGTAATGGTGGTGTTAGTGTGACAGTGATAGTGATGGTGGCTAAAGGGTTAGAAAATCTTTGTAAGCCCTTTTTACAAACATTTTAAAGAGACGTTCGAGAAGGATGAAAATAGTTTACAAATGTTGGATGTCTAAAATATGAAGAAAAAATAATAGAGGAAACACTTGTTTTTGTATAGGCTTGCTCTAACTCTTGAATTATGTTAAGTTCTCCCTCATCCTTAGAGGGATTTTACTAACCAAAAATTTTGTTATAAATAAGTATTGAATTTGTCATGCCTAACTAAAAACAAGTATTGTTTAGGCCATTTTTGGCTCACCAAACTTAAGTATTATTTACTGCCACTTTTGGTTACACAACTTAATCACTTGATTAAGTAATTCAAGTATTTTTTTCACTAAATCACTCCTTACTTTCACATAATATTTACAAAAAAATAACCCACAAAGTGCAAAATACAACAACTTAACAAAGCTAAGGATACGAACAAATTAATATAGAATAATCTCAAGATGAGATGTATACAGAAATTGGACATATATGAGCTTAAGATAAAGTAAATTATTTTTTTATTCAATGTCTATAATATTCGTAGTCTTCATGCACATTGATATTTATAGACTTGAAGAGAGGAGTGTCTGTTGTAACACAACATTCTTCTTTCTTATTCCCATTTTGAAATACATTAAATGCATGACTTTTTTTTTACATCTTCATATTATAGATGTTCAACTTCTATCAAAGATAAGAGAATATATTTGTCCTTTGTTTTTCTGTTTTTTATGACACCTCAATTTCAACTATATTTTTTATTAAAAAGAAAACTTTGATACCAACTAAATGTGACACCTTAATTTCAACTATATTTTCCATTAAAAAGAAAATTTTGATACCAACTAAATGTGACGTCTCAAATTAACTTACCTCTTTATAATTAATTATCCTTTATTGAGGTTATTTTGTTTCATTCAAACATGTTTCATACACTTTAATAAAATGACATTCCTTAGCATATATTATTATTATTATTGACAAATTTTACAAGATTCGTTTGAACTTAAAAAATAAACGTCATTGGAAGAAATAATTTTTAAAAAGAATTTAACTTTTAAGAAATTGTTCATGTGAGTCTTCATAAAACTTTAGTTAGCCAAATAAGAGTTGCGCAAATTCCTATTTTCATAAGCGTGTATAAGGCAATGCAAATTTCAACAAAATTTATGATTTTCATGTAAAACTTAATGCATCAAATAATAAATTACATACATAAGAGATCCATAAGATAAATTCTGACCAATATTAATGCATTTTATTCATGTCATAGTCACTAGAAGTAATACAAATAATGGAGTGCCAATATTCAAACCAAGGGAGCAAAAAGAATAAAGTTTTTCAAAAAGAGGATTTATGATGCTCATATACAAAAAAATGACCTAGTCTACCCATACACAATATACTAATTAGAGTAGTAGTAGTAAATCTTGTCATATACACACATGTATATATCTACCCTATGAGTTGCACATCATCTTCTCCCTCTATGCGGATTCCTCAAATGGATCCTCCTCCTATAGTGGGTCGTGGACCCACTACCCCTTAATAGGTTGCACTGCCACACCAAAGATCACCCTGTAGAAACTCGACATCGGTATATGAAAAAAATAGGGATTTAAGGAGTGGGTCCTTTATCCAAACTGAGTCACACAATCACACGTATAAACGCTCTCACTCACTTTCATCCTTACCATTGTGTCTTATTTACTTAACTAATAGTTGTATTTTTGGACCAACATTGCCTCTTGATCCTCTAAGTCATAAAGGTCTTACATAATGTATGTTTATCAATATTTGCTTTCGGGTGACGATTGAGAATACATATCCTGTCTGGTACTCGAATCAAAATACTCTTGACCAACCATGGTAATGCTTTGTATTTGTTGGGGATGTCAAGCTGATTACGTAAGTCCCTCTACCCTTAGAGTTATTACAACTTGACACCTCAACACAACTACTTAGGACTCTTCAAGCCTACGAACATTCCTCAAGTACCATTCTATAATCAATCAATGCAATCTCTAATCTTAATTTTCTTAAACATTAATTTATTGTAACAATTATCAACCACCTCCATCACCATTGCGACCAAATCTTAGTCAAATCACTAATACTAACACAATGACTTTTCACAAGGGGCGTAATCTCGCCTTCATCGGTTACGACATCAACATAGTTATCATGTTTGCATCTCAACATCAGACTTTTTGGCCATCGATCATCAAGTGCTACAATTACAAACACTTCGGCCTCATAATTCATCAACTTTCATGAGAGTTGTCGCACATCAATCACTACATTTCCATTAGCTCATCCATTCATGGAGTTTAGCATATTCACATTTTCACAATTTTCTATATCACACTTATCTATGCTACTAGAGATGACTAAGCAAAGTACCGTCGACTAAGACTCCATATCAATTCATCTAGATGGTCTTGTTGGAAACAATGGTCTCTCCTCAACATTAATCAATTCCCTCTCCTAATGACTTTTGAAAGTCATGTTTCTTAATTTACTTTTACGCAATTCTATCAATTCTCTAATTAGGATTAATATGTAATAAATCATTGAGAATTTAGTTTTAAAGATTCTCTTATGATGTTTCCTCTAATTTTACATGATCTAAGTCATTGAGTTTTCAATTTGTAATTTCATCGAATTTATGCATTACGTCAAAATTTTCTTGGATGATAAATTTTTATGGAAGTCTCTTTAAATTTTATTTGAAAGTCCATTATATTTAAAAAGACTCAAAAAGACTATTAAAATGTCTTTTACTTTAAGATTTGAAATTTCATAAATTTTTCAAAAAATGAGATTACTCAAAAAAGACTCAAAAATACTATTTAAACATTTAAGTTTTATGTTTAAAAATCAGAACCTTTTTCAAAAAATGACATTACTAAAAAAAGACTCAAAAATTTTCAGATAAAAATTGGTAAGTTTTGCTATTTTTCAAAACATCAGTTTTCTTAAAAAGTTCGCTTTATCTTTAAAAATTTGTTTCTCCTTCATTTTAAATTCAATTTGAGTGAATCTTTTTTCTACATTCTTATAATTAAATTTTCTATCCCAGCAACTAGATTTTCAATTCAAATTTATTCCAAAGCAATGTAGTTTAAAAATTAGGTTTCCAACTTTTAAAAAGGTTTAGTACGTTCTTAAAAATATTCATTCTTGTTCGTTTTAAATTTGAATTGAGCGAAACTTTTGGATACATATTTATAATTAATTTTCAAACCAATTATACAAGTTTCAGGTTCAAATACCTTACTAATCAGGGCAATTTTAAAATTTACTCTTAGCTAAACTAGTTTTCACATATATTATTTTTCACATTTTTAAAAATATCAAAACTTATTTTCTTTCATCCCTACTTGTTTTCCCTTGTCTCTCTATGTTTCTAGATGTTAAAAATTAATTTTTCACATGGCCAATTCAGCTATAAAATTTAATTTCAAAATTTTCCCCTTGCTATAACAAATTCCCTGTTTTTGTCAAACCACCATCACAAACTTATTTTTATCTTTTTATTCCTTAATCCAAACCTTACTAAATATTTACTAATCATTACCAACATGTTATGGATCCTAAAAAAAATTATTCCATTCGAATCCAAGCATTATCTCATTCTAGATAAATTTTAAAGTCTCAATCACTTTACAAAGTTTTTTTTTTGTAAAAATAAAATGGTATTTCAGCCATGGAAACAAGCAATCATATCACATTTTACACCATCAAATAAACAGTTTCTAGCCACACAATCATCACAAAATATTTGCACAAGCTTTCCACATTATTATAAGCATTTATACTCAACATGAATATTGCAAAAACACCAAATAACATCCAGCACTCCACTCATTTCGTGCTTTGTCATATATATCCAAAAATCATTATATAAAAACCAATCAATCAAACAATAGTATAAGGGATTCATTTCCTTCATACAATAGATGAAAATAGACTAGAATGGGTTAGGAAAACTACTCCTTAACTAGGTAAAGACCCAAGAAATTTTCTACACAAACTTGGTGGGTTATAGGTATTGTTCCAACATTAACTAGCCACACTTCTCCCCTTTGTGCAACTGCCATATGAATTGCAAAGGCTTGGGAGGTTCACCCACTTCAAGAGAAGAGGTAGGAGAAGCAGTAAAAGGGTTATGAGGTGAGTATAGTAATTGCCAAGCAATAGAAAAATTTGTTGCAAGGAGAAACAAGAAGCTTAAAGGTGCAACAGAGAGAATTAGAGTCTAGCTTCATCGTGGGTCCTTTTATAGGACCCATACTAGGTCAATATTAGTCTAATTAAGTGATTAATGTTTCTAATTAAGCCTCTAAGTGGTTAACCAAGCTTAAAGGAGGCTTATTGCCCAATTTTTGTGCAAATGGGCCTTGAATCACTAATCTGGTGCATTAGCTTAATTAACTCTAGTTTAGACTTAATTTATTTTTTCCTGATTACCTGATATTTACAAAAATTCCATTAATGAGTTAACTCTAGTCAAATCCAACATTTTTCCACCTATTTTTGATTTTTTTGATTTTTATTTTTATTTTTCTCGCTTTTATGTTTCTTACTATTTTAAGTGGTTAAAACATCATTAAATCACTTTAAATATTTATTACTTTGTTTGTAAATCTTGTTAAAATGAAATTTAATGAAATAAAAGTAAATAGTAAAGAAAATAATCTTTAAAATAGTAAATATACTTGTTCTAGAATAATTTTATGATGTGATGTGTATTTGAATTTAAGTTAAAATATTTTAGGAAATTATTATAATTGTTAGAATAATGAAAATTTATAAATTAGTTAATTAGAAATGTATAATAGCCTAACTACAGAATTTTAGACAAATTTAACTTTACGTAATTAGTAAAAGTACAAATGACTATATGCATGTGAAAGAAAATTTTAAATTGAGTATATAGAAAATAATAAGATAAGATAGATAACATATACATATATGCATATTAAAATTAATGAAGATAAATATAAAACTAATAAAAGTATATTGGGGATAGAAAATGAGTAGGAATAAGAGGAGAAAATATAATTGAATTTTCTAATTTTTAGAATAACAAAAAATGTGTAAATAATATATATATTAAATTAATTAACATAAATATAAAATTTGTAAAAATATATTTATTTTAGTGATTGAAAAAAAGTGGAAATAAACAAAGAAAAATACAAATGAAATTATAGGATTTTTAGAATAATTAAAAACTAGAAAATATTAATTATATAATAAAATATATAAAAATACATATATATTAAAAAGCTGAAGAAAAGCCAAAAGGAAAGGGGCTGGGATTCAAACCTAGACCCTTGGGAGAAGCAGAAAGGCGTTGGACCAATTGAGTTGCCAAGTCAATTGAGATATTTGAAGCCCAACTTCTGTATATACTGTGACAAGCGAGGAATGAATAAAAGAGAAAAGAGAAATGAAACAAAAGCAAAAGGTGACACCTAGGTTCGAACCTAGGCGCGAAGGGGATGAAAAGGTGCTTTAGCCAGTTGGGCTAGGAGCCCTCAGATGTTAAAGAAGGGTGCTAATAATATATACTTTAGTATTAGTTAAAATAAGAAATAAAACTAAGCAAAAAACAAAACATCTCAAGCAAGGCTCAAAGGGAGGGACCTGACGCCTGGGCTCAACGTTTTAACCGTTGAGCCAGGTCGCGTTCGGTGATATTATGAACACTTTTAATTTTATTTGATATATACCAAAGAACCTTAAACTTCCATTGAAGGAGTGACTCAGCTCCTTCTTCCTCAAGATCTCCTTCGCTTGCAAATTTTGCCCCAATAGGCTTTGAGCCCCTACCGAATGCCAACCATCTACTCCCATACCTTGCAAATATAATAAAAAGAAATTGGGAGGACGAAGCTTTATATAAACAAAATAAATGATAGGACAAGAAGACATGAAACTAGGAAGAGGAAATTATGAATTCTCCATCCACATTGAGTCTAACCTTCCTAGTAAGTGCAAAGACCAATTCACAAGTAAGTTAGTTATCCTTCCCTTTCAAAATTAACGAAATCAGAGGAGGAAACTTAGGAATGGAGCTTTGCCAGAAAACTTGTTGTAGCTTGTTGGAAAATTTTGAAATAGGTGGGAGGAGTCTCTGTTCTTTGGTTTTTTTTTTTGTTAATCTATTTTTGAAGATGCTAATTCTATACTGAACCTCTAAATTGGTGAAAGCGACAATGAATGGTTGAATTTGAAATTTTTATTTCTTCTCTGTCAGTCATAACTATCAAATTGTTAACTTATATAACAAGAGATTTTCGTCCAAAATTTGAATTGAATTGTGATTAGTTACAAGGATTATAGTTACTGTTGAAACAAATTGAGCAATTGCATTTATGATATTGTAAATATTTGAAAGAGTAAGGAGAAAGCAAATTTCAATCTTGCTTAATTATATTAATGGCTAACAAATCAAAGTTTGGAGTCAAGTAGTTAAGTATAGGAAGTGAAGAAAGAAATTAGGAACAAAGGAGAGAAAGTAGAAAGAGAGAGAGAAAAAGAGAGGAAGAGAAAGAGAGGAAGAAAACAAGGGAAAGAAAGAGAGAAAGAGAGAGAAGGAGAGAGAGACGAAGAAAACAAGGGAGAAAAAGAGGAAGCAAACAGGGGATAGAAGGAGAGAGAGAGGAACAAAACAAGGGAGAGAAAGAGAGAGAAGGAGAGAGTGAGGAAGAAAACACGGGAGAGAAAGAGGAAGAAAATAAGGAATAAAAGGAGAGAGAGAGGAAGAAAATAAGGGAGAGAAAGAGAGAGAAGGAGAAAGTGAGGAAGAAAATAAGGGAGAGAAAGAGGAAGAAAATAAGGGATAAAGGAGAGAGGGAGAGGAAGAAAACAAGAGAGAGAAAAAGAGAGAAGAGAGAGGAGAAAAATAAGGTAGAGAAAGAGAGAGAAGGAGAGAGAGAGGAAGAAAACACGGGAGAGAAAGAGGAAGAAAATAAGGAATAAAAGGAGAGAGAGAGGAAGAAAATAAGGGAGAGAAAGAGAGAGAAGGAGAAAGTGAGGAAGAAAATAAGGGAGAGAAAGAGGAAGAAAATAAGGGATAAAGGAGAGAGGGAGAGGAAGAAAACAAGAGAGAGAAAAAGAGAGAAGAGAGAGGAGAAAAATAAGGTAGAGAAAGAGAGAGAAGGAGAGAGAGAGGAAGAAAACAAGGGAGAGAAAGAAAGAGAAGGAGAGAGAGAGGAAGAAAATAAGGGAGAGAAAGAGAGAGAAGGAGAGAGAGAGGAAGAAAATAAGGGAGAGAAAGAGAGAGAAGGAGAGAGAGAGGAAGAAAACAAGGGAGAGAAAGGGAGAGAAAGAGAGAGAGAGAAAGGAAGAGAGAGAGGAAGAAAAAGAGAAAGAGAAGGAGGGAGAAAAGAGAAAGAGAGAAAAACAGGGAGAGAGAAGAGAAAGTGAGAGAGAAGGGGAGAGAGAAAGGGAGAAAAAGAAGGATAGATAAAGAAGAATGAAAAAAGGGAGAAATGAGAAAGAAAGAAATAAAATAATAATAATAATAGTAAAAATAAATATTATAATAATAAAAAAATAGAAAAAATCGTCAATATTAGATAATGAATAAAATTTTTGCTTAGAATCTTGTATCTAATTATTTCTCTTTCTTTTACTTAATACATCATTATATAAACTTCATATAATACAAGTGAATGAAATCAATACAAAAAGAGAAACAATCTTATTATTCTTTACCATTAATTATTAGTGCTTATTATAGAATTAACATCTAAAGTTTATTAGGACTTATTGTTTGCATCTACTAATAATAGAGAAATTGTGTGATATAAATTTCATGATGATTGTCTCTTGCAGATAGAACTTGTACAAAAAATTCTAAGTTAGAGGATAAGTCGCGACTTATGATTTTCATAAGTCTCTATAATGTCAAATGATTATTGATATATAAGCATTTTGGACAAAGGTAAGGATAAGGGCAAATACTTGAGTCTACACCATGATGATCGAATGTTTGATGTTAAATAAATTGATTAAGAAGATGTATCCTTAAAAATTGTAACAAGTACCAAGAGAATCAGTTGTTGAGGATGTTGGAGGTAGTTGTCGATTAATTTAATAAATATATGTGTGCAAATTAAGATTGTAGTACTACATGAGTTGATTACAGAAGGTACCTGAGGAATGTACGCAAGCTCAATTAAGTCCTTATGGGTGAGTAAGGTGCCAAGTTGTAAGCAGCTCTAATATAGAAGGACTCACAAAATTGGCTTGGTGTCCTAGACAAAGTGGAGCATTACCATGATTGGTTGAGAGTATCCAAATTGATGTGCCAAATAGGGTATGTATTCCTGATCGTCATCTAAATTGCAAATAAGGTAATATATGACACATCGTGTAAGTCCTTATGGAGTTAGAAATTTGGAGGCAGCAAAGGGCCCTGTTACGATTAGAAATCATAAGTAGGCACGATACGGCGAGATGAGAGTGTGTGATAATAAATAGATGATCCCATAATTATGTGTATGATTGAAGATGAATGACTCACTATTACAACCCCACTTTTCATATACCAATGACAGATGAGTTTCACCTCCTATTTCTTCTAACAATCATACCTTTAGAAGGGAGATAGACATATGATCCCCTATTTGAAGATGATACATTTACTAATTGTATGAGATTTACCTTTTTATCCCCATATATCATACCTCACAGTCAATACTCACATATAGGCCTACCCATCACTTTGATTCAAACCCTACTGCTCAGATACGCAGGAAGTCCACCTGATGTACCAGCAGCCCCTAGACACACTCAATCCTCGCCAAATCAAATATCACTTGTAGACTCAACTGCGAATGAAACTCACAGCCAAGAAGGAAAAGAAGAAATGTTAGAGGAGGATGATCCCTCTAAATATTCTAATTAGACTCTATGAATCTACTGGTTAAGCTTTGAACAAATACTATTTGTATATTATGTTAGTCAATAAGACAAGGGAAGAAACATTTTGTATACATTCGTTATATGTATGTGTTAAAAACTACAATGTTACTTTTGTTTAACAAATCGTTCTTCTTAATGTAAATTGTTAATGCATGATGTATGTTTGGTATTAAGAAGGATATTGACTTTGTTTTGAGAAATGCATAATATTTTGTTTTTAGACTCTCAATGGCAAAAAATTTATTAAACAAAATTGTTTTCTAATTTAGGATAATTTTAAAATAAATTGAAAATATAAAAAAGGCTTTACATTGTTCATATTTTATTTATTTTAATTTTGGTTAAATATTATTTCTTAGACAATTATTAAATAAAAATATCAATTATTTCAATTTATTGAATTTTTTATTTTCTAAAAGTTGAGGATGTTACATTTTTTGCTTTACGAGCTTGTTGTAGTACAACTATGTTTTTGAACATTCTTACTTTAATATTTTTTCTTTGATAAAGTTCAAGGCTCGATGGTCTTTCTAATATGAAAGTCTACTTGTCTCCATATGTATTTTGTTTTTCATTAAATGCACATTCAAATTTTAAACGTTAGAACAACAAGGATAAAAATTGATATGAACTGTAATAGTAGTTATCCTAGATATAGGAAAATATGTAAGAGAAAATCAAACATAATTAATGTTTATGTAGAAAACAATTTGATGTTGTTTATTCATCAAAAAACATATTTGGACGTATAATGTTCTATGGACCTATTTTGAAATCATATATCTTTGGACGGATCATCATTTTCGAAAACATTGGACATTTATTTTAATAAAAGACTACTCGATGTATCCAGCATTTTAGCACGTTGTACGCCTATCATTTTAGTTTAGTCTAATACGTTGAGTTTAAGAGATACAACCTTATTACTTTTTTGGGTGTATTCCTATCATCACAACTTAACAATCTATTAGTTCACTTAAATTATAAATATTTGTGATTATCAAAAACATAGATTTTGA
Organism: Pachyrhizus erosus; assembly: GCA_026544285.1. Classification (NCBI taxonomy): domain Eukaryota; kingdom Viridiplantae; phylum Streptophyta; class Magnoliopsida; order Fabales; family Fabaceae; genus Pachyrhizus; species Pachyrhizus erosus. Next base: position 11,822 of record JAMLFT010010246.1, read on the forward strand.
GAGGCCTAGCATTCATCTATATCTTTGGTTCTAACAATCTCTCCTTTTTTTACGATGACGAATGATATTATAACTTGAAAAAAAAAACATAATATATATAATGCAGGATAACAGCTGGTGCCCGGGGTGCCTCCGGGCTTCTGCTTGTGTTGTATTGGGCTTGTGTAATTTAAAGCGGGTAAAAGAGAAGCATGGAAA
>JAMLFT010010247.1:0-12015 GCA_026544285.1 Pachyrhizus erosus
CAGGCGAACTGGCTTTCAGTTCAGACAAACTGTTTTTCCAGCTTGGTTCAGTTCTCATGCAGTTCAATTCAGTTCAGGTTTTTTATTACCCTTACAACTTCAACCTCCTGGAAGGAAATGGACTATTTGTAAAATGATGTTTGGTTAAAAATTTAGAAGGTCAAGAAAATAACTTGTACGATGAAAGGACATGTGAAGATCAAATCCCTGGATACATTTTTTTATGCCATGTTTGTCTTAAAGTGCGTGATGGATGGTTCTAGGATCATGTTCTATAATGTGATTCCAGTTCTGAGGTTTCTCACTTCTCTTTTGCAGATCCACAATGTGATTCAAAATTTTGACAATTGCCACTTACATTTTAAGAAGTTCTAAATCTTTCAGGCTTAAGGAAATAATTACAATTAATTAGAGAATATATAATTTTCTCTAAATCAAAAATAATGTGTCAATATATTATATTTATTACAATCATGATATGATACATTTTCATATATTCAAATTCTTTCATTAGTCATAACCATAAATAACATACTGAAGTTCCTACAGAAACTCGTACAGTTTTTATAGACAGCCAAAGAAATTTAAAATTTATATAAAAAAAATATGGTTTGTCAAACTCAAAGTTAAAGTAAAATTATGGAGGGTAAACTTGTCTCAAAAACTCACTGACTTTGCCTAATACCGACTTCAATCAATAGCTAAATAAGAATCCATATTTTTATATTCATAAAAAGTAACTACAAAGTTTAAAAAATAAAAACTTATATCATATCCGTATCAAGCAACACAAACAACAAAATCATGACTTAATAAGAGAAAAGGGAGGGGGATTATTATACTGTCATACACACACATAAGTAACCTAAAGCTCATCAAAAATGAAAAAATAAAACAAAATTGTGCACCATTTTCAAATTGCCCATCATTGTCACCACTTGAGTTTATGCCTTAAACTTGTAAATTTGGCAACCATGAGCAATATTTTCAGTGTGCTTATAGAAATTAACTTATGCATAACTTAAAAATAAGGTTTTGGATAAGCTAATATGAGAGCTTTTACAGATTAGTTTATGCATAAACTAATTTTAACATATAGAAATGTTTGTTTCTTTTTTTCTTGTTTATTTGATCACCAATAGGTTATTATGGAGAAGTTTATCCAAACAAGCCTTAAACTGGACATTTTTAAACACTCTTGGTTTGATTATTTATTAATTTGCACAAGTCCTTTTCATCTGGTTCTTGGATTTGGTGAGTACGTTCATGAAGTTCGTGCATGTAACTTACCAACAGGACAAAATGGAGGCCATGGTTATTTTAATGTTAACGTTCCATGTTTGTGTCAAATTGCTTACGGAGTGTATTACAACTTAAACAGAAAAAGGATGATCCCACCCCACCCTAAAATTGTTTATGGGTTAACACTTCCAAAAAGAAAGGTACTAAAATGCGGAGAGCTCCCTTAGTTGAAGCAAGCTAATCCTTTATCTGATAATCTTTGAACATTGTTAATTAATAGAACCTGAATTTCTATTATCAAACTAGAGGTGAGATTGTCAGACAAAAGATGAACCATCTTGAGGGACCTTTGATGGTATCCTATACGAAAATATCTTGGAAGTATGTTAATGAGCTGATAATCTTTCTATGCTCCTTACCCCTATCCTCTGTACTGGGTATTTTCAGAGTATGAGTGCATGGACTGTGCTATGTTTGGCTGTTAAAGTCAAAAACTCCTGTGAATCTTTGGGGTGTGATGTTCATTGTCCTTCTATGCTGAATGTTTTTCACGTAAGAGTAATGATGTTTTGGTCCAGCAGGGGATCATCCAACTGTTATATATTGAGATGATGAATGGTCCAGATTTCATCACGTCTGTTGAACTTTAAAGTAAATTTTGAACAGTTAACTACTGTTTTGTGTATGAATTTAGCTTGAAGAAGAGAAAATATTTTCTGATTGATTTTGTCATCTTCCAGCAGAATGAAATCAAGATGACTGAGGAAGAAGCATTAGCGGAGCAATGAAGGATGTCTGTAATGGCATGTGCTAGAATGAATAGGGGGAGCATTACTCCAAAGCAACCTGATGCTGACCAATGTTTTTAGATAGCTCACTTTAGAACATTTATTTTCTTGAGGCATAGTCAAGCATCTCCGAATCTTGTGTGTTTCTAGTTAGCTTGATTGTGCACAATAAAGCAATCCATTTTATGATGCTGGAAGCTATGTTTCATTATGTATGATAAATCTGATTTGAACACAAAGAAATGATGGTGCAATTCACGGGCTATTGACTAGCAAATAATATCTGAAGAAGCCTATGATAGTTATGAAAATTTTCTTCTCTTTCTCCTTATATATTTTGAATGTGAAATGTTTATGTAATGACTGTTGCATGTGTATATAATTAGATTAGATTAGATGTCTAACACCACTGATTTGCAGTTTCATCTTTTCAAGTTACTTTCTTATTGTAGATAATGATGTTCTTAGGGTATGTACGAGGGTTTAGTTTTAGAGGAGAAAGGAGAGGACGAATTTTTAATTTTTAATTTGATGTTTATAAAATAAAAAAACAATACATTAACATAAACTTAAAGTGCTAATTTTTTTAAAAAATATTCTATAGTTTTCTCTTAATTTTAAATTTGTCATCTCCTTTATTTTCTTTTAAAACTTGGCTTCGAAACATATTTGTAAACCAAATAAATTAAAAATAATAATGAAAATGTGTATAGAAGTATTGTTCAAAGTTATACTATTAAACATATGTTTAAATATGTATAAAACATGAAACGGCCATTGCTATGGAATTTTTTGAGATATGGAAGAGAAAACTTGCACATTAGGAAACAATAAGGACAAAAAACTTACATGAAGAAATTGGCTGTTGACTTATGAGTCTGGGCAGGTTTTCCAAAATAATCAAGTATTGTTATTATTATAGTTGTTTTTCAAAGTATTAAATTATTCTTATTGAGGTTGTGTTGTTGTTTTCAATTTTTATGAATTCAACTAAGGGGAAAATATTAACATCTATGTGTGACTTTTAGTTCTCATGACTTTTGAATTGTTCAAAGTAAGTCCATCATTTCGAATATTTGTCTACCAAGTTACAAGGGTGTTAGGTTGCTCTGATGTAATATTAATTTGTATACATTGATAAAGAAAAATATATAAAATGCTTAAATAAAAATAACAAAAAATAATGTTCACAATCAGTACTTTTAAGTTGCATATTTATTTCACTGTGATAAATAATTTATTTAATAGTAATAAACATAGTGTAATTTTAGTTTACCATTTAAGTTAATAATTTCCATTTATATATTAAACTAAAATTTTGCTTAGTAGTAATGGTGGTATAGTTAGGAAGGAGTGTAGGGGTTCAAACCCCACTACCAACATTTTGTAATTTTCTTCTCTGATTTTTACATATGAAATCAAAATAGTATAACTGCGATGCTTAGAGATAAAAATCCAATTAAGTCTTAAGTTTTTCTTACACTATTTTTTGTTTATGGTTATTCTGGTGTTATTTTTATGGAACTTGCACTATTTTTAATAACTTCTATGGTTATTGTTTATAATGGTATTCACATTATGTGAATGTTATTCTGGTGTTAATGTTTTAACATTTAAATAATGAATTATGAATAGAATGTTAATTAGCAGTCTTTTACTATGTATAAAAATTAGTTATTTTATTTATTAAACGCTAAAAATTTAAATAAAGAAAATTAGTTGTTAAACACATTCAGTTTATTTTATTTTATTTATTTTATTATATGTTATGTTTTATTTTATTTATCCTATATTAAAAAAAAATATTTTGTATAAAAAAGTATTTTCTAAAAAAGTCATTAGAAAATTAATCATCGCCTCTCATTCTTTAGTTAAAAATATTAATTTCATTTTATACATATGTTTATTTTCTTTCTTATTTTTTATCAATTCAAAAGAGAGAAAATAAATATTATATTTGCTAAATCAAACAAAACAAAACAAAATGACGTTGAGCATTATAATTTAATTCAATATATATAGAGGAAGGAATAATTGAACAACGAAGAAAATTTGAAGGAATAATAAAATAATATTTGAATATTATATTCTTACTTAGCATTGGTTTTCTTGTTTCCCGTGAAACAGAGAGCTTCTTTGTTCTCTGGCGCCGAAGCGCTGAGTGAGTGTAACGTTAGTCTACAGACACAGCAGAAAAAACCCTTTCAAATTGAAAATGGTGAGTGTTGCATTGTGCGCCCACGCGCACAAATTCCTACTCTCGTCTCGCGCCCTCAACCTCAACCTTTGGCGTCAATGCCCCACGCGCCTCCAATTTCAAAGTCGCTCTTCGCTCCACTCTCACTCTTTCAACTTCAACATCTCCGCCGCCCCCTTCAAACCCACCCTCCTCCGCTTCCGTAATTCCCCACTCTCCGCCCTCTCCAACGACGCTTCCGCAGGAAACGGCGGACGTTCCGGCGGCTCTGACGGTCCCAATTCCGGCGGCGGCGATGGTTCGAATTCCGGCGGCGGGAATGGAGGAGAAAAGTGGTCCTTCTTGTCATGGTAAACAAATCTCAGTATATACCCTATGTTGCATGCATCGTCATCATTATTGATATTATCATGTGTCCTTCATTCTAGCATAAGGATAATTATGGGTACACTTTTTTATAAGCACTTACAAACTAAGAAAATAAGGAGTCAACAAAGGGTGGTTTAGTTGGGAAGTAACAGACTCTTAACTCATAAGGACACATGAGGATATTGTTGGTACCTAATATGTAAATATGCCTCCTTTAAGCTTTTAGATTTGTCCTGACTCTGGTGAGCCCTGTGACCTCACTAATTCATCTAAACTTCTCTTAATAAAAAATATTAGAAGGAAAAAAATGAAAATAAGCACTTGTGAGAGAAGCTTATTTCATTTATTTTTTTATTTTTTTTCTTATTATCCAAACAGGACTCTAGTTTTTATTTTTTTTTGGTGTGTGTGAAACAGTCAGCCTTACGGCTTAATATAGCTTTCTTTTGAAAATCTGACATGGTTTTACTACAGGTACTTGGCACTTCTTGAAAAATACCCTGTTCCGGTGAAAGCTCTAACATCAGCACTTTTGACACTAATTGGAGATTTGATTTGCCAGGTTATTACACTCATTTTTTGCCCCCTTTCTCTTTCAATTGTTTCTCAAACCGTGTGCATTTGGTTGTATCTCGTGACTGTTTCAAAATGTATGGTATACGAGAATGGAGTATTTATTTTGTTTTTATGATAGTTGGGCGTGGCTTAACTGATCTGCTTTATATTAATTTGCCACCTTGTGTGTGGACAAAGTACTGGACTATGTAAAGTTTCTTAAGAAATTAGAAGCGCTAGGGAAGATAAAATTGTGCTCAAATTCATGGAATCGTCAGTTGGAACAAGGATGTGATAATATGAATGAAGATTATGAAATTGACATTTACAAAAAGCCAAAGATCATCGAATTTGTGTCTCTTATTTAGAAGAAGATTCATGATAATTTCACCATAAACTGATAGATAATCTTTTCAATATTTAGTTTAAGCTACATCCAAGAATAGCAATGTCTTGATGGCTGGGTTGGCTTATCATTTGCTCAAGATAGTCTGGTCTAAATTACTTAACAGAGGTGATAGATTGCTGAACTACTATCACGCAGACTAATAGAGTCCTTAAGATGATAGATACATGCAATATATTAAGCTCCAATTTCAACAAGAGCTGGGCTTTACTACATGCCCTACTTTATGTCTGTCTTATGTATCTTATGCTATTTTCTCAATTTATTAGCAGGAAATTGATTCTTTTCTTAATTTTATGATTTCTGAATTATATCTCTTGGCTTACATGACAATATGGTCTATCCTCTTTGCTTATGGTATCAAGCTTGATGTGACATTACATTCGAATTTGATTCTAAATGGATTATTTTTTAAGTCAATACTTAATTTACTTTTCCAAGCATTGTATGTCTATGCATTCATTTATATGTGTTCATTTTATTTTATTAATTTAACCTTATTTTCTTCAGTTTGTGATAGACCAAGTGCAGTCACTGGACTTAAAGAGGACATTTGTCTTTACTTTTCTCGGTTTTGCTTTAGTGGGTCCAACATTGCATTTCTGGTAATGCTCTAGAATCTATGTTGGTATCCTTTGCCTGAAAGTTGACTCGTTCTATTAATTATGAATTGGTGATAATACTTTAAACAATGTAACAGAATCCCAAAGGTGGTAATAATATGTACAATATGTTGTTGGGTCCTGGGTGTAGTTTTTTTTATAATAATATTGTAAATATTTATTCATTCCCCTAATTTCCCTAATGAATATTATTAGAAGAATCCAATGAAGATTGATTTCTGAGATCCGTGATGTCTATGTTTAGGAGATTTTCCACATATCATGGTCACTGGAGTCTGGATGAAGGCTCAATTATTGTTAAGTCTCATTCCCTTATCTTTCCTGACATTTGCTTTGAATTTTTAGGTATTTGTATCTGAGTAAATTGGTTACACTTCCTGGAGCATCAGGTGCACTTTTGCGGCTTGTACTTGATCAGGTGGGATATTTCCATTGGTCCTCCAATACACTGTATTACCACTTTGTTTCATTTATTAATTAATTTGGTGATTTAATGATAATTTAATTTTGAATGCTATGAAATTTTTCACAGTTCTTATTTTCTCCCATGTTCATCGGAGTTTTCTTAGCTACATTGGTGACACTGGAGGGAAGGCCATCACAAGCTGTACCCAAGCTTAAACAGGTGGGTGTAAATGGTATTGTTATACTAGTACGTGCCTGTAAAAATAAAATGTGTGTTCAAGAAGTGGTATTTCATTGTTGTCATGTTTAATAGTGTATACTCATCCAGAAATTGCACTTTGTAGGAGTGGTTTTCTGCAGTTCTAGCAAACTGGAAACTATGGATACCTTTTCAATTTCTCAACTTTAGATTTGTTCCACAACAATTTCAGGTTAGACTGGCAGACTTATACATACGCATTGGGGATTTGACTTGACCATAAATCTGTTCATCGCTCTGAAACCTGTTGGCATTTTAATATTGAAGATCAAAGCTTAACTTCTTTCTTTAAATTCATATGAATACACCGGGATTTTATTTTTAGTCAATTACTTCTAATGGAATTTCATAATTCATGGAAGAAGAATTTTCTGTTGTTCTGTTAATGCTCTCTCATGCTACCTACCTTCGTTATCCATTTTTTGCCGAACAACAACAGATAAATGTACATAAGGAACTTTTTGTTAACGTTTCTTTCTTCTTGCAACATGTTTGGATTTTTGGGATGCATCTTGTTTGGCCCTGGTTTTCAAGTATTATCACATGAAAATGAGATGCTGTTTGTCTTTTTCCTAGTAGTAGGTGTCACAAGGGTTCTCAGTTCATTGTTCCATTTTTTTTTTTTTTCAAACCAAGAGTTGACATGCACATGCATATACTCTGTACTCAAAAATTTTCTTGATCTTGAATTAATTTCTTTGAAAACTGTTGAGTGCTCAAATACCTGAAATCAGTGAAATAGAGGTATCTTTGGTTATGCTTGCTAACACTTACAGAAGGAAATGTTTTTTAATTTACCCCGCCCAGCTTGCTTTGCTGTTGATAGTATGCACTGACCATAGCATCTACAGTTTTCTTTAATTTTCTTAGATGATAAGAACCTTTAAATTTGCTTCTCCATTTTTTTAATGTAATTGTTGAGTTTAAAATATATGGACATAATTTCAGGTCCTTGCAGCTAATGTTATTGCCTTAGTGTGGAATGTTATTCTCTCATTTATGGCACATAGAGAGGTTCTTCCAAAATAGGTAAGCTTTATGTTCCTTGAATGCAGAAAGCCTATTTTTAAGTAACTATCTCTTTGAGGCACGAAGAAAGAGTTTCTTTCTGTTACTAGTGAATAGGCACTGCCATGTTCTCTGTTCCAATTTTTTTTCTTAGATGCAAAAAAATTACCCATTTGTTCACAAAAACATCCATTGTCATGTACCTAGGGAAAAATTGTTCTAGGAGAACAACTGAACAAGGATTCGAACTCGTCTAAAATAAAACTGCAATCAAACTAATTTCCTAAACAACTATTGGAAATTCCTAGGCTCTAAGACACTTTCTAAGGAATATCTGCTTTATTAAATGGCTGTGAATGCTTCCTATACAAATTTTTTAAAATAATAAACAAGCTGGTGTGTCTATAATTAAAAGTGAACAGAAAATGAAAACAAAACGTTTTTTCAAACCAAATGACTCTAGGAAATTATATAGTTACACGTTGCTAAAATATCTAAGAAGTTCACCACCTTTCAACCAAGAATAATTAGGAACCTTGCCTCTGGGTGACTCAATCTGTAATGCCAAGCAAGAACCTTCCTTTAATCGGATTTTAACAGATATACCTTTTTATCAAGAAATCCTAGAGTTATTATGGATATTAATGCTGTCTTTGTATTTTGAATCTATTTATTTTATAGCCTTGCTGAGCATGCACAGTGCTCAGTAATTCCTTAATAGTTGAGAATATTAATCAGTTTTATGTCCGTTGATTGTTCTTCAGAGTTCAGATAAAGACCTTGCAAGGAGGCTGCATGAGCTACATTAAAACCTTTTAAATGTTTTGGTAATTTACATGAACATGAAGATTAGCAGTTGTATAAACTTGCATGTAGAATTTTTGTATGCACTGTCATCAATGCAAGCTTCCTCCATGTGCTTCCTAGGATACTATATCATTGAGACCATACAAGAGGTTTTTTTTCGGTCTATTTGTATTTTTATCCCTATGGTTTGGTACTTTGGTCTACGTTGAATTTTGATCTCTTAATTGTTAAGTTTCTCTATTTTTAAAATTTCACTAAAAATCTTCATATTCTCATTTTTTTTATCCAAATATTTGTAAGAAGGTTTATGATGAATTTAGAACATGAAATATATGAAGCGGCACGTAGACCAAATTAGGTACTTCGTAATATATGAAATTGAGTTTGCGTTTTCAACTTCGTAATATATGTCAAATTAGTAACGAGTGGCACTAGCTTGCATGTTTGCACCAGCATTATTCTGTAACTGACTACAGAAACAATCAACAATCATCACAGCGTAATCAAAGTCTGTCAGTCATTTGGGCTCGACTCTGTTGCTTTTGGACATCGTTTGGTGGTATTGGGCCCACGACAGGCTTGGCCTCCTCTTCTACATATAAGCCGGTATCATTGTAATTAGGTGAAATTAAATGGTTTTAAACACACTCAACAAACTCCAAATGTTAAACCACGTTTAATTTAATTTGTATTTGTATAAAGGTCAAGCATGGGAGTATCAATCAAATCAAGAGAAAGTGTTTTAATTTTGCTTGGAGGCTTCACCAATAGAAAAGAGGGACTAGCTTGTGGCCCAATGTTAATAAAGACTAGCAAGAGCTGGGAACATCAAGGAGGATATGAAATTAATTGCACCATTTTTAAAGAATTAGCCTATTCTTTCCTTGCTTTTTTCCCAAACACGTCCATGGCCATTGTTTTATTAAGGGTTGAAAACTGTCAAAAAGCCACTTTTCACGTTATCTTACTATGCGTATGTTGGGATATGCATCAGTTATGCGCGTTTATAAATTGCTTGTCCAAACGTACAAACTGCTTCATATGGCTTCACAAAGGATGTGAGTAAGTTGTAGATGTAGGAGATGCCAATCTAAGCTCACAGTAAGTCTCATTTCTAAATTAACAACAGGACTCGCTTAAATTTTAACTAAAGAGAGTGTATTAGATAAAGAATGTATAATTAATATTTCTCTAAGTATTATGAACTAGTGACTTAGTGTCTAAAAGTATTGTATATTAAAATTTATTGTAGTGATATATATATTAATAATATTAAATGTTTTATTGTATATATTTTATCCCTATTTTTTAACTGTTGTCATTCAACCACTGGTTAGTATATGAAATATTATATATAAAAATTTGATTGTCATAATCATTTATGGATCTAGAAAAAAGACATTGACTTTAGTCCTCTAAAAATCTCAATATTTGTTTTTTCTGAATTTCCTTGGTTAGAAATTAAAGATTAATCTCTTTAAAGCAACGGCATTCATCTAAGCAACAATTTTTCTCAACAAATGTTTACGGTGTTGGAAACAGTGAGATAATGAATTTTTTATGTCTGATTCAAATATTACTTACTATTTAGTTCAAATACGATTAAAATGTAACTTAACTAAGACTTAAACTCAACAAACTGATTGAATCATGACGTCAAAAGTTTTCCTAATTCAATATTCAATGTGATTCGCTGAACTTTATTTCAGTATATAAACTATTATTATCCACCTGAACTGTGGGAAAATGCAAAGCAAAAGCAATGTATGCAAAAATGTTTTGTCAAATTCGAAGTAGTTACTTGTTAGGCAACTTATGTCGGAAGACTTTGAACAATACACTATATAATGCCTCTAACGAAGCAACCCTACATCTACTCTAAATAATTCCTTGTCACTGTTGCTGTTGAAGTTGGTTTGAATAGTTTTTTTTTTATTCTTGTTTGCTTCTTAGGTATTCCACAATTTGAAGTTATTTCCCCAGTTCATGGAGTGAGACGATTGCATTGTTCCTCTCAGTACCTCACATGCGTTCAAAATAAAAATTGAGTTATGAGATAATGTAAGTAACTTGAAAGTGAAAGACAACAAAGTTTCTCCACCTTAAAAGTACATGAGAAAATTAGATATTCTAACATGTTTTTATTTTATTTTAATTTACCTTGAAGTATTACTTTTTTTCATTTGTTTTAATTCAGTACTACAATTCTCCCACGAACTTTTACCAATTGAAAAGTAATCAATCATGATCGTTTTGTGAATTTAGTTTGCAAAGGGTGTTATCCAATCATCGACTTTCTTTTCAAAGTAAATACATGTAAAGATATTCATCAAAAACAAATGGTTTTCGTAATATTAATCGTTTTCCTTATTCTAATGAATGCTTTTCAATATAAAATTGATTTAAATGAGTTCATCAAAATCTATGTTGTTGTTTTTTTGGCACTTTATAAAAATAATTATTTATTGTGTAGGAATAAATTAAAGATATGTATTTTTAAAAATTAGAAAAATTATGAAAATAAATTATAAGACAGGTTATCCCTATTTTATTATAGAGGGGAAGATTAGAATTTCTTTATTTAGGGTAAAATTTGATATTTTGGTTGGTGAGTTTTGGGTAGAAGGTTTAAAATAACTTAATTGACTTAATTCATGAAAATTTTAATATGGAAAATGAGAATTTGATTGTTTCAAATAAAACAATTGAGAGAAGGATCAATATTACTTGTTTGTAAAAATAGATTTAATTAATTTGAGAGAGAAAATATGGCGGTGAGCATAAGAGGATTCTTATTCTAATTTGAGATACTACTATAATACCGCTCAATTATTTTAAGGAACAAAATAAAGGTTTCCTCTTGGATATTAAATTTAGAAATAGGTTAACTTTTAGCTTTTCTTTAATCATGTAAAAAAACTAAAAAATATTATTTAAAAACATCATTTGAATAAATCTAAAATTTTTTGGAAACTTTTAAATATTATGACTCGTAGTTTTAAATAAACAAAATAATGTGACATTTCATTAAAATATTAAAAAATAATATAAAAGTGTATTTTTTTTTTTAATGTGTATTTGAATTAGTTATTTTATGTAAAAATAATTATAATTAAAACTTTCTTATTTTAAAGTAAGTTACATTCTTTTTTCTTAGAGATATAAATTTTATACTGTTCTCCCTCTTTTATTAAAATATACACTTCTTTCTCCTAACAAATTAAGTATGCAATATTTTATTTTTTACTACAAATCATTTACACTATCATTCTCTAAAAAATTACTACAAATCATTTACAAATCTTTTAACAAATACAAATATATTATACTTTATTTTCTTACTCTCCCTCTATTCT
>JAMLFT010010248.1:0-12014 GCA_026544285.1 Pachyrhizus erosus
TTTATATTTCATATAAAAATCTAATAATTTTTATTAAAATATTTTTTATTAAAAAATTATTTGTTAATATAAGCGTGCATTTATTTATAAAAAATATGTATAATAAATTATTTATTATTTATAATATACTTTCAATCATAAATTTATTCTCCTTTGAGCACCATATTTATCTTACTATTAACAACAAATTTGTTTAGATATTTTGTCACTCTTAAAATATTTACTTTACTTATAACAATTTACAAAGATAAACAACTTTAATGTGTAGACAAAAAGTAACGTTACAACATCAATATTTTGTTTGGATGATGATTTTTTTTTTAGAAAGAAGTAGAAGAAAATAGAAAATGAGTAAAAAATGAATAAATTTTTAAGTTGTTTAGTTTGAGTATAGGAAAGAAGTACAAGAGAAAAAAGAGTGTATGTTGTAATGATATATTTGTTCCTAGTAATATATTTACATAATTTAAAATAAAAAAATAAATAAATCATTTTAATTTTTTATTGAGTCTCATTATCTATTCATTACACGAGAGACTTTTGTGTGTGCGTCTCACAAATTTTTTCTCTCTTTTCCAAATTTTCTCATTTACCAAACAACCAAAAAGTTCATTATCTCTATCACTATTTTTCTTAGTTATCTTTTTCTTCAATATTTATCAAAGCAAACATACCGGAAGTGAGTTGAGGATTAACTAGAAAAATTGAAAATATTTTGGTATAATTTTAATTAAAAGTGTATTTTAAAATCTTCAAAAGAATTTTTTTTAATAATATTAAGTTAAATAGACTATATTGCATATTTCAATATAAAAAGAAAAAAACAGTATAATACATGCATATCTTAAAGAATAACAATGTAATTTATTTGAACAAAAATATATAAACTAATTGTATATTTTAACATAAAAAAATAACGTAATGCTTGCATCTTTTAAAAAATATATAAGTTATTAAAAAATTAATACCAATATTATATGCACATGCATCATAAATTATAAATACATTTATTATTTTTATAAAAAAAATTAAAATTATTTATTTTATACTTATTTAATTTTTTAATTATCATGACATTAGTATAAAATATTTATTAACTTTATTGATAACTAATCTTCATTGAAAAATTTAATTAATAATATTTAGTAAAATATTTCTTCTTTATTATATTTTTTAATTATAAGATTTAAATTAAAACTTTTATTTAAAAATATTTAACCTAATTCAACTCATACCATCAACATATTAATTTACAACTCACTTTAGAAAAGACAAGTCTTTGGTGACCTTATTATTTTATATATTTAACCTCTTATATACAATGGTAAAATATAAAAGAAAATAAGAATGAATTTATTTTTATTGGAAGTGAGTTTGATTCAAATCAGTGTATCATTAATATCAAAACATATGTTCAAGGGACAACTTACTAGATTCAGTCTAGATGTCTAGTGGAAGTTTATGTAATTTACATGATATTTTTTAAATTTTTTATTGTCATTATAAAATATATAAAACACAAATAAAATAAATAAGTAACTTCATTTTCTAATTTTCACTCTTTCCTTGCCGAGAGCCCGAGATGCCATCTATCTTCTTTTTCGTAGCTCAACTTCGCAGCCGCTGAAACATAATTCTGACGGAACCGTCCCCATTACTGTTGCGTCCGTCAAGCCCAACCAACATATTTTACTTTCGTGGATATATATTTTTTACTTTCTTTTACTGTGACATATATCTTTATTTTCCTACTTTAAAAATGAAGTTAGAATCTAAAAGTATCCAAATATATATGTGGCATGTGATCATTTAAATGAAGTTATAACTAAATAAGAAAGCTGTAAAAAGTACTTGTAATTTAAATAAAAAATCGACTTAAAATATTTTTAGATGCTTTAAAAAAAATTAAAAGCATGCATTCAATAAGTGAAATGACATATTTTTTTTTTTAAGATTATATTATTTTTTATTAAGATAATCATGTTAGAGTCATATAGAACCACTGTGATAAAAACACTAGATAGAGACACACTATTCAACTAAAAAACTGATTAAGTGTTTTATTTATTTAACTTAAAACAATTCATTCTGCAAATAATGGATTGAGAATCAGTCGAACCAGTGACGACATCGTTTTAAACATTATGTTATATTTAGACATTGGTATTAGCTGATATGTTTATTGTTGAATAAGTAAAAACGACATTTTTTTATAGACGACATATTATTTAATTATAAATATGTATTTTTGTATCACTGAATTATTTTATTATTTAATATATTATATAAATAAAAAGGAAAAAAATTAGATGACATTAATTAAGTGTCAAATTAGATAAAATGACTTCTTTAATAATGTTTTACAGTGTCTAACTTCAACAATCTAACAGTTGTATTGAATAGATTAAGTCTCCAGAACTTTATATAATTTAAAGTTAATTGATATTTCATTGTATTATTTTATTTAATGTATGGTATGATGTTTTAAATATAAGTTAAACTCTACCATTAAATTATTTTTTTGTATTATTTGAACTTTGGTATATATAATCATTAGAATAATATAATACAATTCAACGTTTGAATTCATCAAATTGAACTTCTGTAAAAAATTATTAAATGTGTCATTTACTAAATTTAACTGTGTTATTTGACCTGGTCTCATAAAAAAAATACACAACTGCCTATATAGTATAAGTTATACTATGATTAAATCACAAATAAACCAATAAATATGAATCAAATATGTTAAAAGTGAATTTAAATATAAATACTATCACCTTTTTAAATCACATAGTATAACTGTTATAAATGTTTTTTGGGACTCTTGTTATGCCAGCTGATTCAGCTATCTTGTACTATTTGGAAAGGGAGAATAACAAACAACACAACCACAAGAACTGGAAAACATTTTTTTTCTCCTGGATATTGTTTATTTATTTATTGTTATTTCTCACTGAAAAAAATTAGTTTGTGAGTCTTCACCTTTGGGCATTAGGTCCGTTTTGATTTGACCCCAGAAACAGAATTATATTGTAGTGTAGTCCTGTGTGGAGAAATGGAAAACCTGTTTTTCTTCAAGTACTGATATTCTATTCTAGTTTCATTTTCACCAAAATTAACCCTAACATCTTGTGTGGATTGGGATGGTTGCTTGCAGGGAACGTGTTCACTGCTACAACTCACATAGTAACTGTGGTGGTGGGGGCAGGAGTGCTGGCTCTGGCTTGGGCCATGGCCCAGCTTGGATGGATACCCGGCATAACTACTATGATCATCTTTGCATGCATTTCCATTTACACTTACAATCTTATAGCTGATTGCTATAGATATCCTGATCCAATCAATGGCAAGAGGAACTACACTTACATGCAGGCCGTCGATGCATATTTAGGTATCATAAACTTTTTTAATCTACTTCCCATGTTATACTTCTGCAAAAGGATTAAATTTCTATCTAGCATGATTTTAAACATTTTAATTTTACACTATAATCTAATTGCATTCTTGTTTTCGGTTACGTGATAGGTGGGCCTTTTTTTAATTATGTATGAGTGTTTAAAAATTTTACACTCAACATCAGTCCAAATTAAATCATCTACATAAATTGAAGGCCAATTTTAAACGTTTTAACTAGTTCCTTATTTCGACTACATAATTAGGTGGAAGCATGCACGTGTTTTGCGGATTGATTCAATATGGGAAGCTCGCTGGGATTACAGTGGGCTACACTATAACTTCGTCTACAAGCTTGGTGTACGCACGTTATTATATTGATAAGCTAATTATTGTGTTGGTCATTGTGTATAATTATAATCATAATCTAATGAGATGAGAGACTCTGAATCCCTCTTATTGTGGCAGGGCTATAAAGAAGGCCATTTGCTTTCACAAAAGAGGTCACGAAGCTTATTGCAAGTTTTCAAATAATCCCTTTATGATTGGCTTTGGGATGTTGCAAATTTTTTTGTCTCAAATCCCAAATTTCCACAAGTTAACATATCTTTCAACCATTGCTGCTATTACCTCTTTTGGTTATGCATTAATTGGAAGTGGCCTTTCTCTGGCAGTCCTGGTCTCAGGTATGACCTTTACCTATATTTGTCCAAAATCTTTCCAACATTAATTCCAAAATTTTATACTGTATATTTTCAAAGAAAGCCACTTGCTTATTTAGAGGTTTGCACCAATTTCATTTTTGGAGGTTTCCCTTGTATAGAAGGGTGTATTACTTAATACTTACTACGGAGGCATTTCGGGTGTGAACAGGTAAAGGAGAAACAACCCGTATATTTGGAAACAAAGTAGGGCCAGGACTATCTGAAGCAGATAAAATTTGGAAGGTTTTCAGTGCTTTGGGAAACATTGCACTTGCTTGCTCTTATGCTACTGTTGTTTATGATATAATGGTAAAAATACATTATTATCTAATTAGTAATTATCCATCCTTCTGTTATAACTAGAAAGAGATAGAGTTACTGATCACTACAGCAAATTGGAATTATAATTCATTGGACTCAATTTGATAGTCTCTGCATTATTTAGGACACGTTGAAGTCATATCCACCAGAATGCAAACAGATGAAAAAGGCCAATATGTTGGGAATCACAACAATGACAATACTTTTCCTGCTATGTGGTGGCCTTGGCTATGCAGCTTTCGGAGATGACACCCCGGGAAACATCCTCACCGGCTTTGGATTTTACGAGCCATTCTGGTTGGTCGCCCTTGGGAATGTTTTCATTGTAACCCACATGGTTGGAGCATATCAGGTTCCATCCTCTTTACTAAGAAATTTAATGCTGAGCATCCACTTTCTTGTGATACACTTCCTTTATATATATGAGCTAATTGAATATGAAAGGTAAAACAAAAAAGTTAATTTTAATCATACAACTATACATAGATGTTCTTAACTCTTACCCAATACATTTCATGTGTGCATACATGTTAAATTATAATGTGAGATATCATAACTTACTTATTATGGGACAGGTGCTTGCTCAACCACTATTTCGCATAATTGAGATGGGTGCTAACATGGTGTGGCCACGTTCAGATTTCATAAACAAGGAATACCCAACCAAAATAGGTTCCTTAACATTAAGTTTCAACTTGTTTAGGCTAATTTGGAGGACAATATACGTGATACTGGCCACAATTATTGCCATGGCGATGCCGTTTTTCAACGAGTTTCTTGCCCTGCTGGGAGCAATTGGGTTTTGGCCTCTCATCGTCTTTTTCCCTATACAAATGCACATTACACAGAAACAGATCAAAAGATTATCATTGAAATGGTGCATGCTCCAACTACTGAGCTTTGTGTGCTTCCTTGTTTCGGTAGTCGCGGCAGTTGGTTCCATTCGTGGAATTAGCAAGAATATCAAAAAATACAAACTTTTCATGTATAAACAATAGGCCGTCTTTCATTTACGTTTAAGATATGTGAATATAGATGGACTGACAATGACATGAAACCAGTTATAATTGGGCACTGAATTATGCAGATGTAACATTGCTCAACTAATTAATAATTTAATATAATAGGTTAGATAGTACTCATGTAAAAATTGTTTTTTCCACCCATACACTCGCAGTAATTAAATTATTTTGTACGTTGTTATTTTAATGACTATTTTTCAGTAATTATTTTATCGTTTTGATATCAACTGAGGAAAAGGTCGGTAGCAAGAGAGAATCAAAACGAGGCATCCATGAAAGAATTGTAAAAGAAATTATTGTTAATGCAGAACAAATACTAATTGATAAACAACTTTTCCTAGTGATTAGTCCAAAGCTAATGTTGATTCAAGATTTGGCCTGATCCAATGATCTGATTTAAGCTGTCATTGTGGATATTTGGTTCAGTTTATTTTAAAGGATTAAAGAGTTGTAAAAGAAATACTGGTAGTGATGTAAAACAAACAGTCAAATACTAATAATACTATAATTGGATGAACAATTAAATTTTCCTAGCTAGTGAATAGTCCAAATTAACGTCAATATTGTATTCAAGATTTGGTCTGATCCAATGATATGAGTTGACATGTCTCTGTGGACATTTGGCTTAATTTATTTTGATGGAATAATTATTTTTAAGTAACTTTTTAAAACATCTTTTAAAAAAAATTATGTCTTAAAATATTAATTTGTTCAGACATGTGCGAATTGAATATTTGGGTTTGGACTAATTTGATCAATAATATCTTTTTGCCGTTCCAAAAAACATGAATTGGGTTTAGGTCTTAAAAGTTAAATTGTATTTTTAAGTTAAGTTTGAATTTAAAAGTTAGAACTTGCGAGTTTGAGTCAAGTTTAAAACAAAATTTCTCAGTTTGGCTAAATAGTTCATAATATTTAAATTATTAATAAACCATAAAACTTCTTCACTTAAATTAAGAGTAAAATTTCATTTTTAATTCTTGAAGTTTTTTTTTTAATTAAATTCGTCTCTATATTTTTAGTATGTCTTTCATTTGCTTGAGTTTAACAATGTTAGCTTTAAAAGTTAAAAGGTAATGTAAAAAACATGCAACTTTTTTAAGTCAACAGCAAACTGATCCATTATATTCAAACACATGCTGCAGCTACAAATAAACTTTGGTTGAAAATTATGCCACCGTAAAGCCATTTGGAAAATCAAAAGCAGATGTAGCTAAGAAATGGACTGCCCCATTTATGCTACGGTTTGATAACAAGAAATCTAGAAAACTGAAATAATTGAAAATTGAGATATTCCATATTTATGTTCCTAGCATCTCTAGAATTTCAACTCCTTTTCTTGTCTTCCACTCATACGTGATTGTCAATTTCAGCGCACGTACATTGAAAGAATGTGTGGTCCATAACTAGCTCCCCAACAAGAGTATGAGAAATACGCTTCTTCACGTCTTCGACATCTTCCACTGAGCACTGATCCGAAGTAGCAGCAGTGTTCTTTATAGTATTTTTAGAATAGAAAGTGACAGTGACATAGTATTAAAAAATAGTTGAACGAAAATAGCTAGGAAAAAAGAGAATATTGGTACAAGGCACGATGTTTGTAGCTTTGTGAGCCTGTGAGCCTTTGCACCTTTACTATATATATATACACAGCACAGCTCTATCACCTTATTAAACGTCGGTTTCAAATTTTCTACATTTTTCTAGAACTTCCACTGTATAGTGATCATCACATATTTAGGACTGCCTTTTCCTTCTTGAAATTTGTATCACGATTTATCATTCTTCCTTGACGCAGATTTCTGAAATTCCAAAAATAGTTTGCAATTGCTTAAAACTTGATACTTTTATAAATATGTTTATAATTTGGCATTCTATACTCAAGTTGGATTTGTCATAAGTCGCTTCGGTTTATATGATAAAGTGGTAACTAATAGTTGGATGTTTTGTCTAGGATTGACTATCTTTTTCCTTTTTCTTTTTCAAGCTTCAGAAAGATAAAAATCAGATTCAAGGTACCCTTGTTAGCTGTTGATAATCGTTTTTTTGACTTGGACTTCTTGAATCTTGTCTCAAAATCTTTATTTATTCAATACTTGGTTCTTTTTCTTCATCATACTTGACTACTACTTAACTTTAAATTTGATCTCGCATTGCACATTTTCGAAATCTTTATTACTCAAACATCACAATTTGGATCAGCATCAAACTTTAAACGTCATGGCCTTTTGAATAATCGAAATTTAGATAATTTCTAAATTATGATTCAGCCACTTATAAAAAATCTAACACTAAAAAGTAAAAATACCACTAGCAACATCATCATTAACAACTAGGAGTAATTTTTGTTGGTAACAAACAATTGGCTATTTACTTATTTTGTCAAATACATAATAATAACGAAAGTAAGGAAATGTATTGTACAGTACCATACCTTTCTCAGCCTTTTGGATAAGATGAAGATATTCCAGTGTCGTCGAATGGGACACTGGAATGTTGGAGCCACTCTCTCCTTTAATTAATTTGTGCTTCGTTCGTGTTGTTTTATTCGAATCCCCCTCCCACTAACTCAGTTTACAAAATTCTGTGCCATTGAACAAACATTTCATAGTGACCGTTCAAATTGCACGACCAAGTTAACATCCGGTCCATCCCACACGCGCATTTGCTTCTTCTGTTCATCCACCATGCGTGGTGAACGCATTTTCTGTAATAGAAAATTTCGTGCGTTTATGGGGTACATAAATCGAACTTATTGGATGAAGATCAAATGGCTTAGATTTTAATGGTGTGTTTTGAATTTATCTTTTAATTGAAATATGTGTCCAATTATAATCTAACGACTTCAATTTATATGATCTGTGTCAATGAATCTATGAACTACTTAGTATAGCAAATATAGATTCCCATTATCTAACGCCACCACTTGCCTATAAATATCCTCCACTATGTAACTTTTAATATTTTAAATTACAAACATAAGTATTATAATAATAAGTATTGATAATTTAATAACTTTTCAATAAATTCTATATAATCTTAAGTAGATTTTTTTTAATTTAATGTTTATAATATTAGGTTGGGATTTCATTTAATAAATCAATGTTTATCTACATACTTCAAATAATAACTTGAAAACTATAATCAAAATATTCACCAGAAAATATTTAATTAAATAAAATTTATTAAATAAATCGATACAAACTTACTTATAATATTATAAAATATAATAAAAAGATTCATACTTAAACTTTAATGATAATATGATTTAAATTTGTGTTTCTTTTGTAATAATATTTAGATAACTTTTTTGACTTTATATATAAATCACTATATTACATTCAAGTGAATATCTTAAGAGATAGGAAATATTTATAATTATTACTCTTCATTTATTTTTAATAAAAATTTCTAACTCAGTTTTATAATTTTTGATAACTGTGAAGTTATCCCCTTCTCCCTTTAGGTATTACTTGGTCCAACAACTTTTACATTGCCCATCATCTATTGTATTTCATTAACTTCATCAAACTCCAGAGTTCTATGATAAAAAAATGTAATTTTAGTCTTTTTTTAAAAAAGAAAAGTGTAATTTTAGTACTCTTCTCTAATATTTAGGGAATATTGAGAAAGATATATTAGTTTCCCTTTCAGAAACGATGTTTTATGAGATACGTGGATCTTTATGGTGAGATTGATTATGCTTTCTTTAGAACATGTAATGAGAATCTGTACACATATATTTGTATAAACAGATTACAAAAATATATGATATAATATGTATTATCCTGTTAAACTTAACTGGTGATAATGAGAATAAAGTCATAAGTTTTATATATATATAATATTAGTAGTTTATTTTCACCTATAGCTCTAATTAATTAATCTGCTTTTGGTACTTAATTAATCTTACTCGTCAGCATTAATTATGTCTATTATTGCAGTCGACAAAGTGACCATGATTATTCAATTAGTGAGTTTTTTTGGGTTTATTTTCTTTTTAAGATTTGTTTTGAAAGTTTTTTCATTTAAGATTTTTTTTATTTTTAAATTAACACCATTCAAGTGAGAGAATATCAGAAAATTCTATTTTTTATTATTAGTGTTTCATTTATTTAAATGGAACAAGAACAAAATTACTAAAATGCAACTTCTTAAATATGTTATGTTGTTTTTTAATTAGAATTAAAGTTTCTTCTTAGTAATATGTGTATTAAAGATATGGTTATCATGAACCACTTAAAGGTCAACACTCTCCATCCTTCATGTGCACTAACATATAACTTATGTGTCCTCAACCAAATAATCATAATCACTCTTCATTTGAAAGTATCCATTATAAATAATGCAATAAGATCATATTTTGTTAATCTAAATTACATTCATATTTTCTTTTATCAACAACCCTCATAGCACTAATATCAATGTCCTTATGTAGGTATATGATATTTATTCCTCTTATTTTAATTTCATTAAGGATATGATAATATTTCATTAAGACTCTAATATCTCAATGATATTTAATAATTACAATTTTAGCTAATAAAAAGAATTGGTGTGATATTCAAGTAGAGATGTTAATTTGGTTTCGCCTACAAGATTTGACTTTAGTCCATGTGGGTTGGGACCAAAAAGTCCACAAAGTCAAAACGATTACATAAAGAAAAGCCCTTAAAGTCAAAAGATCGATAAAGTCTTATGGACTATGCCAGATCCACAAGCCTTATGAACTAGGCCAGATGCACAAGTCTTATAATTTCATATTTTAACCTACTTTATTAATACTTAAGTTAAGGTCAAATCAAAGTTATTCTGATTTAAAAATCATTTTTTACAAAATAATTCTCATGAAAAGGTGAAAATCTAAATTTCTTAATTTTTTTATTACACTAAAAATATTACATTATTCTTATTAGATTATTTAATGTGATAAATAATTAAAATAATTAGTAAAAATATTGAATTAATCTTTAATTTCTAATAAATTTATATAAATATTTTTAAAAATATTTATGACCAAACAAACAAATTTTATTTATTTTTAAAAATCATGATTCTCCATATTTATGATTTTTTATAATTCATAATTTTCAAAAATCATGATTCTTAAACATAAAAAATTTCTTGTACTAAACCTCTTTTTAAGATCATAATTTTAAATAACACTATTTATCTAACTTTTTAAATTTAAGTCCAATAATTCT
The DNA here is from genome assembly GCA_026544285.1 of Pachyrhizus erosus. Lineage (NCBI taxonomy): Eukaryota > Viridiplantae > Streptophyta > Magnoliopsida > Fabales > Fabaceae > Pachyrhizus > Pachyrhizus erosus. The sequence continues at coordinate 10,648 of JAMLFT010010248.1, forward strand.
AAGTTCAACAACAACAACGATAATCTCATAACATTTTAAGTGATATTATAATTATTGAATTTTTTAGATGAATATAGCTAATATACTAAGTCTAGACTTTAGTAAACTATGATTATCTAATTCTCCTGGTATCATTTATTGTAGTAATTCAATGTATACCATGCTATACTAAATTTAGGCTTTAGAATAACAAGATTGAGGCTACATTGAATAATTAACTTTAAGATTTATTAAAGTCCAATAACGATGTTAATTCAACGTAGGTTTTGTTATTACAATAATAATTCATTGCTCAGTATTAATTAAGTTTATAAGCTAGGATTAGGAAATCAATTTCAATTATTTAGCCCCTGGCCTCCTAATTTTATTTCTTCATCAAATTTGTGGTGAATCCTCACAAAATTTTTCATATGTAAACATTATTCTCTCCAATTTCAAAATATAATTTTTTGCAAAAATTTATATGATCACTAGGTATTTCTTCTAATGGTTGATTTCCAATGGGATCAAATCTGAACACAATAGCTTGCATAAATCACCAAAAATCATTGAAATATAATTAAATAGTAAAATTTTACAAGTAAGCTACACTCATATAAAGGAAGCTTCACACCAATTTTCAACTCAAAACTCCACTGACAGTGACAAAAACGTCGAAAATAGTAGCATCCACGGGAATTCCAGCATCTCAAGGACACTCCTCTATCCACATCTAGCATCAAGCCATCAAGATTTTACATACTCTGAAGATAAGATCATAAGAACCATTCATACCTCAGCAAACATAAAGTTTAACTTAGCTCTGTATGACTAAATACATTTAAAAATCATCCAACCATGCATTTATTTAGTCTAAAATATCAATACTAGTTATAGTTCATGAAATTATTCTCATCCTACCCTATTTCACCACTCAACACCCAAAAAAGTTTTATTTCTCTTTGCTTATCTTAAAGAGAGGGGAAAATGAAGAAAGGATGAAAAGAAATGCTTTTGCACCTGAATAGAGTTAATTCTCATGTAAAACTTATATTCTTCTTTTTATTTTATTGTAGTTAATTCTCATATAGTACTTATATTCTCATGTAGTGCTATTGATAAGAGGAAGAATTAATTCTCATATAGTGCTTATATTCTTATGTAGTGCTTATTATAAGATAATTAACTAAAATATGTATTAAACCACTACATGGCAAATTAAACTAAAACATTATACGAGAATTAGTTACAATCTATATTAAATTCCTCTGTATTAGAATGTAGAAATCATGGGAAGCAAAATCAATCCAATCCAATCAATTTTTATTTTATTAAAAATTTAATTTATCATTCAATTTCTACCATTTATACAAAATTAAATTTACTTG
>JAMLFT010010250.1:0-11962 GCA_026544285.1 Pachyrhizus erosus
TATATATTTTTAAAAAAAAACTTACATATTTTATTATATTTCATGGTGATAATTGAAATAATATCTAATTATCAATTTTTATTTTTTTATTCTTTTATATATATGTGTATATATAAAAGCCTCTCACAGCTTTAAATTTTATAACTATTAATAAATTTTTAATTTTTAACTAATATTTAAGTTAATTATGCCAAAGACAACTTGTACTTTCTATTTTAAAAATAATAACATATTTTTTTGTTAGATAGGAACATATAAAAATGATGAACTAATTGTAAGCATTGAAATCACTTTAATTTCTATTAATATTTGAAACAGCTGGACCACGAATACTTTTCTGTTTCCAATGAAACTAAAAGTTTTGTTAGATTTTGCAAAATCATATAACTTTCTTAATAAAATCCTAGCGTATTTTATTGAAAAATGAAATTTATTTATTCAAGCATATAAAATGATTTTAAAAAAAAATCTTCTAAACAGACACGGCCATTTTGCAATGATACATGGTTGTGTGTGGGAAGAGTGATCATATATATTTGTGCAGAAAATTAGGTATAAATTTGGACAAATATTGTATTGTATTATTATGTTTTGATGGTGTCAAACAATTGTTATGTAATTAAGTTTTATTAATTTGTATAAATTAAAAAATTACAAAATAATTAACTAGAAATATGGGCGCATATGATGATTCAAATTACTCTTATAATAATTTCTTACATTTTTTTTTTTACATTTCGTAAAAAACTACTTTGACCAAGAAAATTAGGACGATAACATCATTTCTCAATCCTCTGACAAATAACCAGCTGTTAACTATTTTTTCTATATATATATAAAAGCAAATAAAAAGTGATGGATCAATCCACCGACTTAAGCCTTTCGCCACCAACCCATCCCATCCTACTGCAAGGTTTTGACCAAAAGAAGGACTGAATCACCACCGTCACGCAAATGACACGATGGACTAAAAATTAACGGAGTTAGGTTTGTTTTTTAAATTCAGAATTGTGTAAATTTATGTTTAAGAATAAGAGTTGTGTGCGCGTTTTAAATTTATCAAGTATTTTGTGCATTTCAAAAATAATTTAGGAGAATGAGACCTACTTATTCTAATAATGAGTTTAATTAATTTTTCGTACGGTTAAATATGAGATTTGTTAACGTATAATACTTATATTTTTTAACATAAGTATATTAATAAGTTATAATTATAATTTTTTTAAATATATTAATAATATAATTTATTAACATATTTATACTAAAAAAATAAATAAATAAAAATTAATAAATATTATAAAATTGGCTAACATACACACTTATATTTTAATATAAATGTATTAGTAAGATATATCAATAGTATAATTTATTAAAAGTACAATAATGAGTTTAATGAATTATTCGTACTATACAGTTTAATATATATTTTATTTAATTCAACAATTTATTGTAAAATATTATTACTGAAATATTAATTTTATATATAAATATGTCATTGATTTAAATAAAATTAAATTTAAATATTTTAAACAAAATATAAAGTTCAAATTGATGGATATTTCATATCATACTAATAAGATAACAAAAAAAAAACATAACTTTTATATAAATGATGAAATATGTAAAATAAATAAAAAATGTAAATGGACAAGAAAAATAAATAGAAAATAAGTAAAGATTTATCAGTACGTAGAAGATTGTTACTAATTCAAGGAACAAAATTTTATAGTGATCCCAAGAAGTTAAACATTCATTGGAAGATTAGGAAATGAAAATATTTGTACGTCATCATTAAAATAAAATTTTATTAATTTAATTTTTAAGAATTTTCAAAATATAGTTTAAATGCATATATTTTATTTTATTTTTAATTTATATTTTTATTGTAAGTCAATAATATTTACCTAAATATATTTAAAATTTATATTTTTTTCACATTTCATGCGTTTATAAATACCTAAGAATGGATGGAATACTTGCTTGAATAATAAATAGAATTAACAAAAGGTATGTGAAATGGGTTGAGGATAAATTTTGATTGTGAGAATGGAAATAGTTTGCTTACAGAAGTGAAATTCCCCTTTCTACAAGTAAATCACATAGAAACACTTAGTATTGGACAAAACAGGAAGACGCGTACGATTTTAGTATAACAGCCAACAAAAGTGGAGTTTGAACTAATTGACAAAGTATATGACTCAGCACAATATAGTGGTTTGAACCTGAAAATCCTTAACAATTATTCAAATCTATGTGAAACTTGTTTAACATGTGTATGGCTAGATAAATAACTATTGTCACTTACACATAAGCTGTGACTATATTACATTAATTAACTTCATTACCATCGATATGGGAAACTGCATAGTGGTCGATCAATTTGGTTTGGGTGGTGTTGTAAAGCAAAGCAGACACTGAGCCCACGAAAGCAGCATTCATGTAGGTGGTAGGTTCATTGTGAGAATAATCAGATCTTGCATCATTGAATTGGTCATTTGAATCGGGGCCTCCAACAATCGCACCCACATGAGTATTGGGATTTGGATTAGCAGAATTGTAATAATTTGAGAGACCGTCATTGCAACCCACGTTGCCTGGGTGAACATTGATTGAAGGGATAGATGATCCTCTGTGGTGTAATTGCTTTGGGTATTTATTGCCAAATCCCACCATATAGGACATCTTCATGGGATTGTTTCCTAGTATGTAGTCCACCTAACATCAACACATAATCCAATAACATTGCATGCATACTATTGTATTTTCTATCAATTCTAAATTTTTAATATTTTTTTATCATGATATTAACATAAAATTTTTATTATTAAAAGTGATGACGAATCTTTGTAGATAACTTATGAATAAACATAAAAATATAGAATAAATATATTCTTCTAACATAATATATTTGATATCTAAAATTAAGATTTAAACTTAGACTAATTATTTGAGAGACACATGTCATTATTATTTGTATCAATTAATGTTAATTTTTGATAAAAAAAAATTAAATTATACGTTATGTAATTCACTAAAAATAAATAATAAATTGAGTTAATTACTTTTAAAATAATTCATAATGAACTAACATGAGAAAACTAAGTTAGATCACTATAAACATTTTCAGTGTTAGAATGTGAAATACTAGTATTATACAATTTAAGATTAACAAAAACGATTTGTCATAGTTAAGGAAATTAATCTCATAACTTTTAGTTGTAGAAATACTTTATTTTTAGAAGAAGAAATAATTAACAAAAATGATTTGTCAAAAGATTAATAATTAATATTTTTTTAAAAATGATTAAAAACATAATATTTAATATTATTAATATATTTGTATCATAATTTTTAATTATTTTATTACTTGAATTTTATCTTTGGTATGGTATATAACAAAATCATAAGTTGATTATAAAATATATATATATTATTATTTAGTTATAACTTTTATGTTAGAATTGGCTTTTCAAATGATTTTTTTTACATTTTTGGATTACAGATTAAAAAAAATGCATGTTTGAGTTGTTGAGAAAGCTTTAAAATATTTTTTTAAAATAATAATTTTTTTCATTAAAATTGAAAAATAGAATTTGTAAAAGTATTTTTTAACTTTTATCCAAATATAACCTTAGTTATATATGATTAAATTTTATGCCTGAAGTCTTATTTTTTGTGGGGTTCATAATTAAATAAAATGATATTTGTTAACAAAATAGATATCAAGATAAATAATAATTTTATAAAATATACTATTATTATTTTTTAAATATTTATAAAATTTTTAGATAACTTTTAACCTTTAAGGAAATATCAACAGTTGATAATTAATTTTTTTTACTTAATTGTAAATTTTATTCTCATTTTTTTTAATTTTTTGATAAACTTTATCTTTACCTTTTTATTTTTTAACAAATTTTATCCTCAACAAATTAATTTATACAATTTATCTAAAGTTTTAAGAAAATTATAAATTTTATCTTTTGTCATTTGAGTTGACATGACATGTTAACATAATTATACTTTTTTTATTCTCAATTTTTTACTTTTTGACAAACTTTATTCTATTTTTTTTATTTTTAACTAGTTTCATCCCTAACTTTTTTTTTTTTTACCCTTTTTGTGAATTTTATCCAATGTTATCAAACATGACTCAAACTGACTACGATTATCTTGAGAATCGGACACCTAACTGGTCCAAGTTGCTAAATGGATTAACCATGCATCAGATTTGGTGAGACCTTAACCAACTTAACAAGTCTTAATATTGAATCAGTAACTCAGTGGGTCACTGTGACTCAATGGGTCATGCATTTTTTAACATTTTTTTACACTTAGTTTTGCATTTGATAAAAAAATCCAAAATTAGAATAAAGAACCTTTTGTGCTAGTGTCTAGATCCTTTAAGTGTATCCTTATTTCTAGTTGTTTGACAAAATCCTCACTTACTTATGTCTTCACATTACATGCAATATTCATCACTAGCACAAAGTGATAATTAAAAGTAAAGTGAATATGAAAGGTTTATTATAATAACCTTGTTACTTTTGTTTATGTAAATTTTGTTTTTAGCTTTGTGATGATTGAATAAATAGCCATTTGAATTGTGTGTATAAGTAGTAGTTTATGATAGTCTCATTAGTTGTTACTCCTAGCTTTCTTTTATGATAATTATGTTTATATTTTATTTTTCTATTTTTGTTTGTGACTATGTCTTTGAATTGCGATAATCTTGTTATCTTGCAAGCAAAGTAGTAAAATAAATTTGACATTTGTTTAATATAAACTAAGTTATGTGAGTCTACTAATAACTCATTGGGTTGACCCCTAACATAGTGAATTATTATTTCGATCGAATTGATTACCAATTCAAGTTTGATAACACTAATTTTACACCATCTTTTGCATACAGTTAACAAACAAATAGGGAAAGTAAAAATTTCAAATTTTCTTAAAAGTTAGGAATAAAGAAAAATGTTAGCAATATTATTACAATTTTTTTTCAAACACTTTCTTTGTTATTGATTAAAATTTATTGAAATTATCAACTTTGGTGGATATTACTTTTTATTTAATGATTTTATCTCCTAATTTAAATGTGAAACATATTAAAATTAATAATTTTAATAAATTTCAATCAATTACAAAAAAATATTAAAAAATAATATTATTAGCATTCTTCTAAATGATAAAATACGTCAAATTAATTTGTTAATGATAAAATTCACGAAAATTTAAAAAGTTAAGAGTAAAATTTATAATTAAGTCAATTTTTTAAATTTGTTTTCTCAAAAGATAATTTTTTACAATAATTATAATTAATTTATCTAATATATTTTTAACAAGAAATAACATAACGAAAAGATTAATTTTCTAAAATTAATTATATAAATTATAAAAAGTAAAATATATATTGCTTAAGACTTCAAATACCCTTGAAGTAATTCCTTTTATTGCATTACCTTAATCAATAAAGTTTGGTAAAACAGATTTTATACCTGTGTTTTTGCAAAGGCTCTAATTTGAGAGGGGGTGAAATGCGCCGAGCCACAATTGATTCCATCAATATGATTTCTGTTAAGGATTTTGGAGAAAATAAATAGCACCATGGTTGAGCTCGTGGCATATTGTAAATTACTACTGTCTCTGGTAAACAGAAGCCCACCTGAGTGAAATACATAATTCGTCACCACAACTCATTCTGTCGGCCACAATGGGGAATGATATAGTATAAGACTATTTCCCTAATATATAAATAGTGTATATTTTCCATCGATAAAAACATCACTAGTTAATAACAAAAAAGAATTATTATTTTTTTGTCACTAATTTTTTAATATTTTTAATTTTAGTTCCTATGCTTTTTTTTTACCAGTCTAAATCTCTTAACTTACTATTATTCTTTGTTAAAAAATAAAATAAAATTAGGACATAAAATTTTTAAAAAAAATTAAAAATAAGGACAGAAAAATTTTAATTTTTTATCAGTAAAAAAAAGAAACTAAAAAAATCTTAAAAATTTAAAAAATAAACTCATAATAAAATTATTAGTTAACAACGTATACATATATACCAGGAGTTGTTTTAATCTGTAGAGAGCTGCTTCCTGGCATCACTGCACATATAAATGATTCAGCGTCATTCTTAATCTTAGCCAAGTCTTTTTTCCCACGGTAGAATTCCTGGAAAAAAAAATAATAAAAAACAATAAGAGTAGAATTAATTTCCTTCGAACTAAGGATAAATAAAAGAGCATACCAATTTGTCACAGTATAGTTAACTAGAAATTTATTAAATATATAAGGACCTCCATTAGTAACGTCTGAGCTCCAACAAATTTGTTATCCCAGCTGAATTCAGACACCGCATGACTCCAACCTTGGTTGCCTATGGTGTAGCTCAAGAACTTGCTTTCTCCACTAGCCTTGTATAGCCAAGAAGCCGCCCATAACAGTTCATCCTTTTTTGTAAAGAATTCGAAAAATCACGGCCTTAATAAATTGATGACATTTGAACAATTATTTAGTGTTTAAATGTTAATAGGAGCAGCAGTATCATATCTTTTACCTGGTAACCTGAGTACGAGCAATAGAATGGGCAAGAACCCGAGTAAGAACCTCTGTACTTGTCTGCAAAATCAAACAGCTGCATGCAAAACATAGTTACTATAGGTTATTAATTGTTAAATTTTGTATCACCTCTCTTACATACTTAAATTTTTGGGTGTTATATCTCTAATATATAGAGCCAACAGCTCATGGTGATTCATGAATGAAAATAAAGCATATCATGCTACTTAAATTGCTTACTGATTTTGACTGGCTTAATAGTGTGGAGGAATAATTGGCATCTATTTTCTTGAAGACAATTGAAGCAGCAGAAAGTGCAGCAGCAGACTCAGCTGCAGCTTCAGTTCCTGGGGAACTAGCATCTATCTTGTAGACTGTCCTTGGTGTATCCATGTCTTCCGGGCGCTCCCAACAATTGTGATCTGCGTTTCCATCTCCCACCTATATCACCATATGTAATTCATATATTATTGCTGCCTGCACCTTTTCCCTTTTTAATTATCTATTTACTTGTTTAGGTTTTCATTTGATGGAATACGATAACTAAGTTGTCGACTTCGTCTATTTACTCTTATATTGCATTGTGAAAATGTAACATAAGTTGAAGTAAAAAAAAATCAATATTCATGTTAAATATAGAAACAGACCTGTGTATAGAGGGTGGTTGGGGAAGTGTGGGCTTTCAATATAAAGTCTGCGCCCCAACGGATAGCACTGTGGAGGTACTCAAGCTGGTTCACCGAAGTTATCTCACTATCGTACTCTACAGCAGCCCAACTCAATAAGGTGGTTGTAAATGCCATTGGCCATCCAAACTTGACGTTATCACCTGCATCGTAGTATCCTCCAATCAAATCCACCTGCCAAAGATAATGGTTAATTAATTAAGAAATATATATATATGTGAAACACTTAAATGTAATCATGGCACTGCATAATATATAGCCACACATAAGCCTCATTCAAAATTTTCATAACCATTATATTAGTTTATTATAATGTAGGATTAATTATGTCATACGTTTTGAAGTTTGCCATCTGAGAGAGCCGAATCTCTCCTCCACTTCACTCTTTGGCTTGTGGGCAACTTCCCCGAGCGTTGTCCTTCAAAAAACAAGATGGCTTTGCCAAGAGCATCTGCATAGTCATTATCAGCTGAGGAGCTCATTAACTTGCCATCCATCATGGCTAGTCCATGGTGACTAAACATGGCACACCACAACACCCCAATGAATACCAAATTGTGCCCCATGATGACTCTTAACTCTGCATGATTCAGCTAAAGTTGCTAGTATATATAGAGGGAGAACGTCTGCGGCGTTACCTAACTGCTACATAACTTGATGAAGTGGAGGTGGAATGGGAGATGACGTGACGTATACTAGTCACTAAATGCATATGGGAATTACAGTCAGATTAAGTGAGTCACGGAGAGGTTGGTATTGGTATGAGAGTTGATGGACAAGATATATATTCCGTATCCCATTCCCTCTTAACGCCGTATAATGTTGTTTTCCGTGTTTGTGATGCCTTCTTCTTCGTATGCGATTCCTACTTGATTACCAATATATCTTTTTTGGGGGTTTACCAAAGATTATCAATTTTAATACAGAAAGTGGCGCAATAGATTTTGGTGTCTAAATAGTATGTTAGATATAAGAAAAAGGTTAGGCAGCATGCATCTGTTTCTTTACTCATGAAAGCGGATGGCCATTGACGTTTCACATTCTAATTTCTCCATTTGATACAGCCTCACGGTTGTTTTATTTATAGCATTTCACTTAGGTTGTTCAATAACAGGATATTTTTATATGGGCACATATCTTGTTGGAGAGAAAATTTTGTACGAATTAGATAGAAATACTATAAAAGCTAAAACTCTATCTTCTCATTAATACTAGGATATTATCATAGTATTAGAATTAATATATACACACACATATATTATTAAATAAGGACCCAATGAAATTTGAGTTTAATAATTATGTATTTTAAATGTAAATTTTTTACATTATTTATTTGTTAAAAATTATATATAAAATAATTTTTAAATTGTCAAAAAATATCATATTTTATCATGAAATATTCCATCTTTTAATTACTTTTTATTTTAAATTAATTAAAAATATTTCAATCTTTGTATCTATTGAGAAAAAATATATATTTTTTCATCTCAGTTTTACTTCATTATTTTTTTTTTCTCTCTTTCTTTTTTATTATATTATATATGACATCTATTATTTTTTCTTTCTATTTTTTCTTCTTCTCTCTATTTATTTTTATTTTTCATCCCAATCCACCTAAAAAATGGAAGATAGAAATATTGTGACCTTATCTATTTACATATAAAAACACTTTTAAAACTCTTCCCTAATATCTCTTTCTCTCTCCTATTTGATCGTTCAATTCAATGAAGATGACCAATTACAAACCAACAAATATGAAACCTTTACATTTCTAAATATTAGCACTTTTTCACGTTTAAATTAAGACGATGACCTAACTTTTCAGGAAAAAAAATAATACATGGGGATATATATTAGGATAAATTTGCATACGGATATGAGATTATCAGCAAACACAAAAAAAGTGTAAGTACAACGAACCTTAAATCCGGAGGGACCTACTTGTTCCGAGGTTTAACTACTTGATAGGGGACTGTGTTCGGCGATTACTATTCCCATCCACATGGATCCTGTTCTTGAATGATTAATGTCCATCAGATCACATGGATAACATGCCATCCTCAGATAATTTTGCTGAAATTTTTAAAGAACGATATCGACTTCACAATTCACACTGTTGTCCTCCTTTCCCTCATAAATCGGCGATATATATGGATATATTTGTTTTTCTTTTCTTCTGATTCATGTAAGGTAGGACAAATCACTTGCATGGGGTTTACACATTCAACGTAAATTAACTGAGATAAAAAAGGGGATGGAGAAATACTAACAAATAACATCCACATGCAAATCATATGAGGATTAACTAACTATTGAGGGTTATGTCGCAACTTTATATACACCTATACAATAATAAACACAATATGCTGCGCCATTGATTTAGAATTGAAGTCAAATTAACAACACCCCATCACTTTTAACTGTGAAAAAATGCTCCATTTTTGGGACAAATTATGAAACTAGCTTTTGTCATAACCTCTTTTTTAGTTATCTATATACTTAATTTCAAAATGACCTTACTTCCGAACTCAAAGAGATATCTTTTCTCTTGCCTATATTAAAAGCCAGTGATATTTTATTTATTCACACACTTCATATAAGGTTAGAGTTAAAAGTTCTCTCTTTATTTAAATATTAAAAAACTCTATTTTTTATTTGTCATAATATAGAGCATGATAGTAATTATTACAAGATGTATGTTTTTGTTTTGTAAAATGTGTTTTTAACTGTAACTATAAGAGGGGTCGTGTACGTTTCACGATTTAAATATAAAAGGAACTAATATTGGTTTTCCATTCGATTCAACATATCAGACCTGACCCACTAGGGTAATTATTTTGGCTTCGCCATTCAGATTCCCTCGTAAGCCAATTTGTATTATTGCACTATGATATTGTTAACGTTAATCAATTTGTGTTTTTGCCCATTGATAGCAATTGAATGGTTACACTGTAAATTCAATTGGGTAGTTTATAAATAAATTATTGTGCTGTGAATTTTGTCGCGATTGCTCCATGGAAGGCATTAGGATTACAAGGATAATTCACGTGTAAGGAAAGCATACACTTTTTTATTATTAAAATATAAGTAAAGAAAATCCATAAATTTAATATCTTAATATTTTAGGTTAAAATATAATGCACTTAAGATGTATTAATAAAGATTTCTTTAATTAGTGTTCTTCTCAAATTCTTAACACTTCTCATAAAATAAATCTCATATTTCAATTTTAATTATTGAACAAGAACATGTTATATTACATGTAATTAATATTGTCAAAATAAATTATAATTTGTGGGTCAACTTGGTTTATTACAGGTTTGGGTCAAATTGGATTAAAAAAATTAACATTTTTTAATCCAACTTACTTTTAACCTGATTCACTTTAATTCAGTCTATTTGGGCAAAACTCGTGGTAGGCTGGGTTGATGCATGGGTTACAATATTCGGATATGGATTATATTTTCACATCTTATTTTTGACTCACTTCTGAAAAAAAAAACATAAGTCTCTATCTCTTTCGTCGTGTCTCCTTCTTCCAATATCACACCTTAATATGCTTCTACTATTATCGTTTCCTCTGTGATATGCACCTACGTTACAAGACTAACTTACATATGTGTTAAGCAACAAGAAGTCTATGTCTTTGTTGCCTGCAAGACGTTTTTTAGCAACCTCTATGTCCACCTGCCTTGTGAGACTAACCTTTGACTTTTTTGTTCATACTCCTTACAACACCAAGTCTGCGTCTTTGTCGCTTGCAAGACGTCTTCTGACAACTTTTGCATGGTAGGTCAATCTACACAACCCACCAATTCATAATGATTAATGACAAATTTATAGTAGATTGAACCAGATCGAGCCAGACAACCTATATTGACATTATTACGTGTAATTGTTGTAATAATGAGAATTATTATTGTGATTTTAATTGAAATTTTAATTATTTTAAGTTTTTTATTTGTTCGATTAAATGGATATATACATGATTTTGAATGAATGACTTGTGATATAAATTATTAAGGTGTTGTTAACCAGTATGAAAAGAATTTATTAAAAATGATGTGAAAGAATAATTTAAGAATATACATCTTAATAAAAATGTTTTTTAATCAATGTTTTAAAAACTGGTTAGTTTTTGCCAAATTAATATTCTATATAAATTTACAAATCCATAAAAGTTGCTTTGAGTTTTACAATTTGTGAAAGGTGGCATTGCATCTAGGACTTTGATTTGATTTGTGAAATTAGCTGTTATAGTTTTACGTTGATGGGAAATATATGGTAAGAGTTTGGAGTTTGATATCAATTGACAAATTAGCATTCAATTTTATTCCAATCGAGGAAACTGAAGCATTCCATTTCAATTAAATGCAAATGTGAGTCTCTTAATTTTGCATATGTTTCAAATGATAGATTGTTTTGAATATCAATTGGATAATTTAGTAAATATACATTATTTTTAAGATTAATTTATATCTTTATGTTACATTATGTAATTATTTATACTGCATGTCACAATTATTTTGTTAATTACCAGTAAGTTTGCTTAAACATAAAAAAAATATTTTAAAAAAAAAACAGTTAGGATTTATTTTTAATAAAAAATAGTAAAATAATTTTAATAAATAATTCAGACAAATATATTAAAAAATTAGACAAATATATTAAAGATTAATCTGATTCGTCTTATTTGCTTAATTTTGA
>JAMLFT010010251.1:0-12012 GCA_026544285.1 Pachyrhizus erosus
AAAAAAATTAAATAAAATTAACAAATACTAATAAGATGTAATTTTTTTGACTATCACGACATTTTAAATCTGATTTTAATAAAAAATAATTAATATAAAAAATATTTTAAATTTAACGTTATAAAAAAGTAAAATTATATTTTTAATTTGATCTTATAATAAATAGCAGATATAGTAACTTATTTAATCATTTAATGAGGATATAAAACAATTATGTTAGTTGGTTTAAAAGCATGTACTGACCTAAATTTTCAACCTATTTAATCCACGAATCTCAATACGTCTTTTAAGTTTCATACCTTTCTCTGGTTTTTATGCCTTTTTCATTATTTTCAAAATGTAAACATTTTCTTACCACATTCTACTCACTCTTAATAGCTTTATATTTAGTTCCACTGACAATTTTAAGAATGTAAATATCCGATTTTCAACCAACAATGCTCTGAATTCCTTCACATTCTTTATTTTCTTTCCCTTTGTGTGGATCTCCTACGAAAAACCTTGGAACATTCACTTATAATACTATCCTTGCTTTATAAATTCAGAAAAAACTTATTAAACAATTTAAGTTTTGCTTCATATTTATTTACTCTCTCTATTATTTAATCAAATATGCATGAATTTTATCTAATATTAAAATTAAGATGTTCATTGGAAAGACTATTACAAACAGTGACTAATATATTTTGTAGCATTTTTTCTCTGAATTTTTTTTATTTCATGTCAAGGAGAAAATTATACATCCGAGGAGATGCAAACATACATTATCTTTTCTTCTATTACAATTTCTTTAATAATTGTGATACACTTTATTTAAATGGTATGTTTAAAAGAGATGGAAGTGAAAAAAAAAAAAACTTGTCTTTCTTTCTTTTTCATTTGGTATCACTTAAAAAGTGAAAGAAAGAAGAAAAAAAATGAAATCTACCTATATTTTCAATCCTTTTAAATTGAAAAGAAAAACAACTAAAAATTAATCAGAATAAATTACCTTTTATCTTTATGTATTTTTATAATTTATTAAATATATTTATCTTATTTTATATATATTTAATTTTTTTCCTTCTATTTTCTTTCTTATTAAACAAACCTATATAATAATGTGATAAGTGAACATGAATGTTATATCAATATTTAATAATAATGATTAAAATTAAAAAATTAAAAATAAAAAATAAATAAAGCTTTAATAGAATAACTAAAAACTTTAAAACTTATTTATATAATATTTTTATAATATTATTTTTGAATAAAATATATGTTTATTTTGTTTTTTTATTTTTAATTTTTCATATATTTTTTTTATATTTTTAATCTCTCATAACTAATTCCAACAATTAAATAATAATATGGCGAATATAAACTATGATCGAAAATCTTTTGTTTAAATTTTTACAAATTTTAATCATTACAAATTTTTAGAAAGTCTAAATATTTATTTTGTAATATTTTTAACAATTTCAAAAATCTGATGTTTAGAGTTTTGATTTTTTTTTAATATTTCTTCCAATTTTAGTTTGATAAAAAATTTTAATAGTAAAAACTGCATAGAAATTCATACAAAAAAATTTTAACTGCAAAATTTACTTACTAACTTGTTGTTTAACAATTAAAATTAACATCAATCATTAAAAATTAAACACAATAATTTATGAAAAATTAAAAATAATAAAAAATTACAAATAATTAAAAATACAAATTTAGATAAAATAAAGTATCGAAAACATATTTTATCTATTATTTTTTTATTTCTTTTCATTATATTATTTATCTTATTATATGTTTTGTCTGTCCATCACTCTTATAATTATAAAAAAAAAAAAAAAATTGTCAAAAGATGCTTTCTCTAAACTAAATCATTTGGTCCAAAATGAGCCTTTTGAATGCCCACCATAATGATTCCCAATCCTTGTGTTGGCTTCTTTTGCCCAGACAAATAAGTAATGCCACTTTGTTGTCTCCTAAAATGAACCCTCAGAATGTCCTGTTCATGCCCCTAACAAACATCTGCAGTCTACAAAAGGCACATTCCAAGATTTTTCCATTCAAGAAGTCAAGAATTAAACCATCACTTTTTCTACCCATGGGTTGAATTCTATCTCTCCACACATGACACATCTTAGGCATCTTAATTCTATGTCAGTCAAATATTAAATGCCAGCTATATAAGTTAAAGCACAGAGTCTATTTTTCTCAAAAAAAAAATAATAAAATAAATTCATGGTGAAATTGGATTTGGAAGTAATGAGCCAACAATGCTGTTAGGCTTAGAAGTTTGTGCCCTTTGCTCTATTTACTTGTTCTGTTGTTCCTATTGACACATAGTACTTATATGTGTGTATAAGAAATATTAACATTCAAGTGATGAAGTCATCTTTGTGTAAAGTCAAGTAATTAAAACTGGCGTGATTTTGGATAATTATCATAAATTCAACCTATAATAACAATCTTTAGATGTATTAGAAAAATATGATAATTAATGATCGTAATTATTATAAGTCAAGAGACAAACTTCAAACCAAAGTAACAGTCTGTTGGTGACATTTGTGGGTTTTTAGTTTAATTATTAAATCATAATTTCAAAACAAAATATGCGTGTTCTGTTAAGATAAAGTTGAATTAATTCTTAAAACATAAACAATAGTCTTTTAAGTAAAAATAATAATAATAATAATAATCATGCTTAACAGTTTATCCAACTGAGCTAAATTAAAGTATTGTTTTAGTTGTAAAAGATAAATTATTTACTTCTCTTTATCTTTCCTAAAATATCCAAATATTATTGTAATCCCTCATAAAAATTTGAAAACTAATTTTATTTTTTAACTTTCAAAAACTTAAAATTAATAACCACTTTAAATATACCCTAAATAATTTCTTATTAAACTTAAAGGTCTAATGTATGGGATAAACTTTCCTGCAGAAAAGTTCTAAATAGTTGGGGTGAATTTAGAAGGAACAAGTGAGGATTGATTACTCCTTGTACTTAAATATATATATTTTTTCTTTGGCATATAAAAAACCGATGCAATAACCAAAGTTAATTAAATAAAAGGAGGAAGAACCGGTCAATAGCTTTAAATTTCAATGAACAGAGTAGCTAGCTCTCATATAATCGATGTTGCTAACTGTACATCACACTTTTATTGGGAAGAATTACTACAAAGTTCAAATATAAGTTGTTCTTACTGTTCAGAATTGATTCCATGTCCCTCATTTGCTCACTTATGGTCAAATCATGCATCAGGCCGGACAAAAGGTCGTGCCAAAGGTACTTCATCCAAACACATGAAATTATTTGCATGTTGGGCTTAAAATTTGTCAACGAAAGTTGAAATTAAAAGAGCAAAAATGTGTTGGTAAAGGTTTGTGTATTTTTATAAAGATAAATTTACTTTTAATATGATAAATTTTTATAAAAGCACATTATAAACTTAAGTTTGGTAAATTTATTATATATAAAAAAAATACATGGATCGGATAAAATGAGAACTAGAAAGGTCTATTACCTCAACGATTCTGGTGACTCTTGGCACTATTCAAGAACCATTGGCTGTTGCAACCATCTCTGATTGAATGAATGCTCTCATTGGTAGCATATTACATCAAATCTTCAAAAAATTTCTAGTGTTTTTGATTTTTCTTTTAACTTACTTGAAGAAGCATCTTCATTCCAAATTCTCTCTAAGCTTGCAAGTGGTCCAGATGCTGGATTTCCTTTCTACCTACCAAGGTGAGGATTTTATTTTGGTATATGCAACTATTAAATTATATAAAAGGAAACAAATTCCCTTATTCCAATTTCTCTTAATCATGGCCGTTTATTTTATAATTTTTAAATTTATATATATATATATATATATATATATACTTAAACTTACTAATAATAGAGAAAAGGATCAAGTTTTTTCTTTCTCTTAAAAAAATTTAATTAGTACGTTATCTTTAGTCTTATTGTCATGAATGGATCAATCTTTATGGCATGTATATTAACTATATAAACAGTGATACAATTACCACTTGGAGCATTTTACAAGCATTAAACAAAAGTAATTGTAATATGGGTGTTGAAGACCTGATAATTTATTTAGGCACATGTAACTATTTATAACATAGTACACACACAAGTTCGTTTGGTATATTTGCAATTTTTATTTCATTTGTTTAATTTTCATAATTTAATGTTTGAAAATTCCTAAACGGTATCCTCCTATACAAAAGCAACTTTGCTTTCGCTACTACGGAAATTTATATATCTATTTAGCTTTAAATATAAATTTAATTTTTGAAAAAAAATAAGATGTTTTTAATTTTAACTTTTTAAATATTTTTTATTTTAATCTCTATTATTAAATAAATTTTTTTATCATTTAAATAATATTATAATGACATCATTGTTTGTCTAATAACTTATTATGAAAGTTTTTTTATCAAATTATTTTTAAATTTTTATTATAATATTATTTAATAACATAAATTAAAATGTTTTTTTTTAAATTAAAATTAAAAAATTATAAATAACAAAAACAAAAAATCATATTTTTCAGGATTAAATTGAGATTTAAATCATGTATTTTTAAGTATGATTTATGAAAACAATATACTAAGATATAGAATTACTTAAGATGTCACATTTTGTTCTAGAATTGCATGACTACTTGACACAAAATTAAACCTAAAGAATCCAAAATAAAGGGATATAAGAAATAATCACACGATTAAAGGATTGAATTACAAAAAAGGTGAAGAGTGCAAGAAATTTATTTAATATTATAAGTATAAATTTTTGTCATTATTATAAAAAAATATAAAAACTTATATTAAAAATAAAATGACTAAAAATAAGAATTTCTTCAGTTTTTTTTTATATGAAAAGATATCGTTAACAATTAGATAATATTTTTTATAAAATTTCAAAGGCTTAAACATAGTTTTTCAATATATGACCAAGTGTCTAAAGCAAAGAATCTTTCTTCATAGTATATTTTTTATAAACAAATTTCAACACCAAACCTAAGATCACACGTTAAGATTTGTATTTTAGAAATTTGGAGTCTTAGAAAAAAAATATATATTCAAAGCCGATATCTTGCATATTTTTGTAGATAAACTATAAAGTCCATCACCTCCTCTCATTCTCACCAAAAAGACTATTGGACATGAGAGATTTTAGGTTTTTTCTTTATCCAATAAATAGTAAAGTAAAATAAAACAACAACAATAATTAATAATTGACCAAATAGTAGAAATTATATTTGATTATTGAAATTTATAACATATGTGAGGCGTAATACTTGTTATGATAAAATAATTATATAATATGCCTCCATAGCTTTCTAATAATCTGATTAAATAAATAGTTCTAACAATCCAACTATGATGATTTATATAAGATAATTAATTTGTTATGATAAATAAGTATAAATAATATCTAAGCGCGTGGTCCATGAGTGGCTAACCATGTGCATAGAGGGGATTGAAGTGAAACCCGAGAAGTCTAAAGGATAAAAGAGCATTAAAAGAGATTAAGAAATATGAGAGAATGAAAATAACAATTTAATAAAAAAAATAAAGATACAAAAGGAAAAAAAAATAGAGCTAAGAAGGCAGATGAAATGGAAAAAATAGAGGTAATTAAAATATTAAATAGTTAAACATATCTAGAAAATAATAATAATTATAGTGTTAATAAAAAAAAAGTATTTGAACATGACATAAAAATTAATAAAATTATTAAAACAAAAAGTTATTCTCAATAAGTTAAATTAATAATGAATACTTTTTAAGGGTATAATTTTGTTAAGAACCTTACCCATTAGGAGGTTTAAGCAACCATCTTATCTAATAGCTTCGATGGCCAAACATATGTTTAAGTTTGTTTTTAAATTTTTATTTATACATTATTTAGATTTATCTTATAACATAAATTCTTGTGTAAATATTAGAAAACTTACAAAAATAACATGATATATTTATAAGTTATTTTTAATTTATTTTAATAAATACTTCAAAATAATTTATAACTTATATGTAAATAGTTTAATCTTATTTTTTCTTCAATTATAAAAATAACTTATATAATAAATACTTAATTAAATTGTTACTCTTACTCGAACACATAATATTCTTAAATTAATTTAACGTTTATGCATGTGATTTTTTTATTTGTAAAAATTATATACATATATATATATATATATATAATTTATAACAATTTATTCTTCCTTCTCACTTTGCCGAATTAGACGTCTTAGTATGTATGCATGCGATCCGAATACATTAAACATTCAGGAAAAAATATGCTAATATCTAATTATATGAAAATATTTTTCAAGTGGTAAAAAGGTAAATACTTGGTTATATGAGTTTCCTTTAAAAAGTTGGAAAAAATTCCCTGAAAGCATCAAAACAAGACAACTAGCGTTATGTAATAAAGTTTTGTCATCTAATATAATAATAAAAAGCACCCACGTTTTCTGTGCAAAGACTATACATAAATAATAATATATTAACAGTACATGGTGGGGTTGCTCTTATGATGTGTTACACATGAAGCTAAGATCATAAATGTTTGCCAATATGGTATCACATATATGGTTAATGAGTACGTTTTGATCCAAAAAGAGATTAAAAAAAAGTAAAAAGCTTTGTTCTTATGTTAATTTTTTTGACCACATAGAAAATGCCCTATCCTTGTAACCCAAAGTGCTTTCATGGTTCCCATTCATTCTTTTTTGAGATATTTGTGATGAAACCACCCCACTCATAGTACCAATCAAGTTGTTTAATAAAAATGGAAATGAAATTGTTGCAACAAAGACCATAAATCAAACCATCATATCAATCAAGCCCCTATGTAGGACCCACCTCACAATAAAACTCAGTGGGGCCCATCACATCTAGTTTAGCCAAATCTTCCACTTGTTGGGGACTTTACAAAGCTTCACCCATTTTCCATGAAAGTGACAAAGGGAAAAAAAATCAGGGACCACATTCAACTACTAATTTTTCACAAATTAATAATATTACATATCTATCTGGAATGATTATAACCCTTTTCTTAATTGACTCGCAACCCATGTTTGTTTAATTTAGCCTGATAACAAATTTTCATTTTGTTTTTCTACTTCTTTTTCCAATTTTTTTCTTTTTTCAAAATATCATTGAATGTGAATGAAACACAATATGTGGGCAACATCTATCAGTTCCTCGTGATTCTCATAACATTTTCAATAAGTTTACATAGACCAATATTGCAAACAATGAACAGAATGGAAAATGAAATGGTTCTTGTTTACACTATTATGTGCACTATATACCCCCACAAAGGGGAAGAAGACATTTTCTTAGATTCATGTTTATATCATGTCACCTTGATAAGTTGCAGCTAATATTAGTGCAGGGGACCCTGTGTTAATCTTGATGTGAAAGGTGGTAATTGGTCATATATATATATAATCATAGGATTTGAATTTTTTTCTTATTTTTGAATAACAGAATTGGTCATGTTAAACAAAAAATTACTAACAAATTATAATTCTTAAGTTTGTAAAAAGTTATCACTATAACAAGAAAAAAACATGTTTTACATACAGTCATTTTTTTTTTGTCTTTTTCTTATTAATAGGACCATTCTGTTACAATAAAAAAAAAAGGAAAATTTATTGTCACACTGTATTTTATCTATTTTTTTACCATCCATTATTAGTTTGTGAAACGCATTTCTGAGTTTGATTAATTTGATATTCATTATTAAAATTTTAGAGGTCTCAGTGGTCTTTTCCCCAAAATAAAAGGATACTTGATTAATGCACAAATTTCTTTGCTTGACTAATTCCTTCCATTTGTTTTTAAGTCAATCGGCTTATTATATCTCACTATATAATTATAAGATTGATTAGGCAAATTTAATATTTTAAAAGAGCACAAATTTTTATTTTTCAAATTATCAGAAACTAAATAGTCATGTACTTTGTTTTATTTATTTATTATTAAATCACTTTCTTCTAAAACCATTTTTTACTCTTGCAAATAATATTTATATGACAATGTTAATCTGTTAGTTCTCATGATATATTTCAAGACTGATTATATGTCAAACAAAGCTAGTTTCACTTCTCATTGAAGATTGTAACAGTTTATTATAATAAATTTTAGGTACAAAACTAAAAAAATCTTCCGACTTGACTTTTTGAACAAGATAACTTTTCTTCCCTTCCCCATCAATATGTTTAAGCCTTAATTAAGTTAGTACCATGCGGTTTGAAATAGAGGGGGTCTGTGAAGTTTAAAGTAATATATTTATTATTTATTTAATTTACAACAAATTAAAATTTCAAGGCAATAAAGTTTTAAAAATAAGTATATTCTTTTCAAAATATATAATATTTTCTAATGAAGTTTTTCACCCAAATTTTAACCCCCTTTTAGCCATCTAACTCTATCATTTGTTTGACTAATGTTTTTTCGAGGATGACGAGAAAACACTTTCTTTTGCATTGCATAGTAATATATGTTTTGATATTTGACTTGATTTTAGAAATATGTATTCGATACTCTTGTTTTTGGTGAATTAAAAGGCATGGGGTTCCACAAATTGACTAATGACTAGTCGTTCATTATATATAATTAATTTAATTTATATCACGGGTCACATCCAATTTTCATTTTCCCCTTCTGAAATCAAAAGAAGAAAAAACCAAGTAATCAATAATAATAATAATAATAATAATAATAATAATAATAATAATAATAATATAAGATGCAGAAAATGTTGAACTGAATTAGTGTTTACTTTAAATTATGTTGAAACTATAATTATTTTTTTTTCTATTTTTTTAAAATTTCATTAGAATCATCAATACCAAACATGAGAAAGTTTAGAAGGTGATGCTTGATGCACTTATTAACTATCTGTCAGCTGTTTTCTTTTTTAATTCGAATATCTTTCAATTGTGAGGTAAAAATTAATATATCGAAATATTAAAATTTATTTAAGACATTGATTTATTTGATATATTTTTTTATATATGCGAAATAAAGATTGAATCCCTCGGCTAGAAATCGCAACGAATGCATGTATTAGTTATTGGCTATTTGGTCACATACTGAAAAATCTATCTACACTCGTCCACGAAAACGCGAGTATCTCCATAGATAATTATTCACAATTTTTTTTTATAAATTCACATATCACAAATATTTCGTGAATATTTGAAAAATAATAATAATAATAATAATAATAACTTGATTCTTTTAATTTTGATCAGAAAAAAAATAAATTTTATTATACCATAAGAATAAATATATAAAATATTTTTACATAGATAAAATAATATAAAAAATTAAAAAGTTAATATATGATATATCTAAAATAATATTCTATAAAATTAATTTATATTTATATATATACATTATTAAAATAAATATCATATTCACAAATATTATACTAACTCAAAGACTTTAATTTATTTTGTAGTCATAATATATATTTATTACAGAAAAAAAAAACTGATATAACCAATAAATTTATTGACATACATAAAAATATTTTAATTTTTTAACGACTAATAAATATTTATATATATGATATCATAATATATTTTTTTATTTATTTAATTTATCAGCAGACAAAATACTCATATTTATAAGTAATATATATTTATAAGAAGTATTCATTAAATATTAATTATAGATTTTATTCATGATATTCACAATGTAAATTTTTATTATCATCTCTATTATAATTAGATACTTAAGAGATGGAATTATATTTTATAATAATTCAATCATTATTTAAAAATTAAATAATTTATTATGAACAACCATTAATATTAATTAAAAAAAAAGTTTAATAAAAATATCGTTGTTATTATTATTATGAAATGTACCAAACATATATAAAAAGTTGTGATTTTAGTATGATATTTTGAATTATTAAATATGTTAGAGCCATTTAAGTTGACTTGCGAGATGATTTATCATTTTAATTTTTGGAATTATTTTTTAGTTTAAAGCATTGAAATGCTTAATTTATTAAAAAAATTATATTTAAAAATAATTCAAAATAAATATATTTATTCTAATAATTATATTTTACTATGTATTATCTTGTTATAGAATGACTCATAATTAATATAAACCCTTATTTTAATATAATAATATTTAAACTAAATCAAATTCACTTTATAATTAACTCCAAAAAAATAAATAATTTTAAGTTAATTGTATTTTAACTTCCATTTACTGTAACTGTGTGATTATATTTTCTTAACTTCCAATAATATCAATTAAGTTTCTAAAATTTCATCTTATTTAGAATCATATTTCTCCATCAATATTTTATTTAATATTTAAGTCTGTATGAAAAATTATTATTTTTATATTTTATTTTTATCGTAAAAAATATAATTTACCTACAAGCATCAACGACGTGAGAATTAAGCCAATACAATCAGAATGGGTGGACCTAATTGTTAGTGGGAGAAAGTTTGATAGTTTCAATTAACATAATTGGATTTTAAAAGAGAAAAAAAATATAATTACAGTATTTATGGAAGTGAGAATATAATTAAGTTAATATTTTTTTATGTATACAATTAAAATCACAAAACTTCGAAAATCAAATCAATATCTATTTTGTACTTTTATTTTCAAAAAGAATCCATCAGAAATTAAATAATTTCTCAAAATTTTGCAGCATCAAGATAATTAATTAGAGGACCAAATCTTCAAACTATTTTTCTTGTTCAACTCTTGATTTTTTTTAAAACAAACTACCTATAACTATAATCAAAACAACTAAAAGTTTCAAATTTAGGCAAAAAGGAAGAAATTTCCTTCAACTATAAGACATGGGCAAAAATTCCTACTAATTAAATTTAATTGAATTTCAAAATCTATTTTTAAAAGACACGTGGTTTACCAAATCGTCTACCTAGAATTAACTATCTGGGTTAAGTTACACCTAATGTAATATGATGTCATTTTTTTCCAATCCATAATATTTGATAACTCATAGATGTTAAGTCTAATAAATTTCACATTTTAAATGTACCAATACAAAATGGTTTTTAAAATTGATTGTTTTGAATTTTTAAAATTAATTCAGTGAGCATGTAGAATCAGTTGATATAAAAAATTGATATTTTTAAAATTTACTTTCCTAATTAACGTAGAAAATGACATTTTAAAATCGATTGTAATCATATAGATGTAAAAAGTACATTTTTATATTAAAAAATAATACTGCAACTAAATGCCTTGCTAGTATACAATATTATAACACAAAACAGTTCTATTTCATTACGTATATAATATGTGTGGTATATCAAAGTGTAATTTATTTATTTATTTATTACAATGACCAAACTGAGAATAACATGTTTTTTTTATATTCGATCCAATATAAATTCAGTTATTTCCTTAAAAATATATATTTTTTTTCGTTTTTTTTTCTTGAAAAGGTGACTAGATGGTTGAAATATATCTATTTATCTATTTATCTATCTACTGATGCATTCTTAACTTAGATGGAAAAAAAATCAACAATGAATATTTCTATGTGTGTTTTTTTTTCACCATTGGAAAATTAAGAATTTTTTTAATGAAATATAAATTTAAAAAATAAGAACCATGTCATTGGAGAAAAAAAGGTTATAGTTCTTAAAGAGTGATTTGACATATGAGACCCACAAAAAGCGAGTTTAAAAAACTCAAATTAAGTTATATAGTTAAAAATATTTTTATATAATTGATTTTCAATTTGATCAATTCAAGAAAACGATTTGAGCTAGTTTTCATTTCACTCAATATGTAATCAAGATTAGTAAGACTGATCGATTATCTACATTAACATTTTTTAATTTCACAACTTTGTTATCAATTTTTTTTTTCTTCTTTTACTTATATTCATTCAATTTTTTGTTTATTTTTAAGAAGAATGCTACCAATATTTTTTTATAATATTTTTATGTACTTAGTTAAAATTAATTAAAAATATTAATTTTAATA
>JAMLFT010010252.1:0-12010 GCA_026544285.1 Pachyrhizus erosus
AAAAACTGTTGAAATGAAGCAATGAGTAAAAATTCCTTTATTTATATAATATTCCAAACGAAATTGTTTAATGATATGAAAGATTTCATGTGTGAAAATATGAAAACTTAAATCAACGCGGTTTTCTATGATTTTCCTTAGATATATCTTTTATATCTTCTTATTTTTATTTAATAGTTAACCAAACAAATAAATAAAATGAGTGTTTCGTACTTTTTGTACAATATAAATTTCGTACTATAGCATTAATATATTTCAAAATAAAACTTCGTACCATAATTACCAACTTTAAAATAAGAATATAAAATAAATTAGCATTTATATTTATTTTATTTTTGTATCATTCTCTTCTAAAAAAGAGTAATAAACTTTTAATCTTTCCTAGTCACAAGCACAAATCTATTATATAATAATAGAAGGTCACGTGACTTGTCGCACAAATGAAAAGGAATAATAAAAGAACATTGTAGCGTAGGAAGTACACAGAACAGTTCCAAAAGTTAGATGATTGACGAATGGCTCAGAATCAACAGAAACCATCCAAATACAAAATGAGTGTGCCAACAGTGCTAGCTTTACCATATCCAGCTCAAGGGCATGTCAATCCCATGATGACCTTATCACAAAAGTTGGTTGAACATGGATGCACAGTCTTTTTTGTGAATACAGACTTTGACCACAGGCGAGTGGTGAGTTCCATGATGGAGCAAGATAGCCTTGATGAATCACTGCTGAAGTTGGTCTCAATCCCTGATGGTTTAGGACCTGATGATGACAGAAACGATTTGGGCAAGCTATGTGATGCTTTGCTGAACACCATGCCTACTATGCTTGAGAAGCTCATAGAGGATATTCATTTGAACAGTGACAATAGAATCAGCTTTGTTGTTGCAGATGTGTGTATGGGATGGGCGTTGGATGTTGGGACTAAACTGGGAATCAAAGGAGCCCTGTTGTGTCCTTCTTCAGCAGCTTTTTTTGCCCTGCTGTACAGTGTCCCTAGGCTTATTCATGATGGGATCATAGATTCTGATGGCGGTAAGAGTATCGTACTTTACTCTTTATACTGACATTATTAAACAATTTTATATTGTTAATTACAAACCAATTGATCCTTATAATAAATAACATAAAAATGGTATTCATAGTCATTTTTATTGGTTGATAATGTTGGAAAGTTGTGTTAATTTTGATTCTTTCTAACTTGTCTTAGTTGCGGTCTCTTTAGTGGTTATTTAAATTGCAGTTTCGAAAGTGATAATTTAGTCCTGCATAATATAATATATAATTAGAAAATAATTCTTATTTTATATGTTAGATCTGTGAAGTTGAGAAGTCAAAATTCAAATTCTAAGAGATAATATAAATTTTTCACTTAGACACTTATCTTCACGATATTTATTATGGGATAGACAGAATAGTATTTATTTGTTTTTATTTTGATTGCAGGATTAACATTAACCACTAAAAAGACAATTCAAATATCACAAGGTATGCCTGAGATGGACCCGGGAGACTTCTTTTGGTTGAATATGGGCGACAATATAAATGGTAAGATAGTACTTAATTATTTGATGCAGTGTACACAGAGATTGAATTTGACAGAATGGTGGCTTTGCAACGCCACATATGAACTTGAACCTGGGCCATTATCCTCTATTCCTAAGCTTATACCAATTGGTCCATTGTTGAGAAGTTATGATGATACAATGGAAACTGCAAAATCAATTGGACAATATTGGGAAGAAGACCTCTCATGCATGAGTTGGCTCGATCAACAACCGCATGGTTCTGTCTTGTATGTTGCCTTTGGTAGTTTCACTCATTTTGACCAAAACCAATTCAATGAGCTAGCTATTGGACTAGACCTCACCAATAGACCTTTTCTTTGGGTTGTGCGTCAAGACAATAAGAGGGTATACCCTAATGAATTCTTTGGGAGTAAAGGTAAGATTGTGGGTTGGGCTCCTCAACAGAAGGTGTTAAGCCACCCTGCAATAGCATGTTTTCTTAGCCATTGTGGTTGGAATTCTACCATGGAAGGTTTGTCCAATGGGGTGCCTTTCTTGTGCTGGCCATATTTTGGAGACCAAATTTATAACAAAGTATATATTTGTGATGAGTTGAAGGTTGGGCTGGGATTTGACAAAGACAAAAATGGATTTGTGTCACGCAAGGAGTTAAAACAGAAAGTGGAGCAACTCCTTAGTGATGAGAATATAAAATCAAGGTCTCTTGAGTTGAAGGAGAAAGTCATGAACAACATAAGAAAAGGAGGTCGATCTTTAGAGAACCTTAATACGTTTGTCAAGTGGCTTAAAGATAATAAGGATTGACATTTTATGCATATGTATTAGTTATGTTAGCTTAAAGAAATCAGAACAAAGTGTTGATGAATTAATAATGTATGAACTAGGTGTCTAAAACTGAAGATGGCTATGAAACTCAAGCAAAAATTAGTGAGTTTTTTAAGTGATTGAAATGTTTACAAGGTTTCCTTTGTTTTAATCGATGGCTTGGTTTAAGACCAAGATAAAAAATGTAATCCTGTATCTTGTTTTTACTTCATTTGATATGCACTACAATAATTTTTTAAATTTGCCACTAATTTTACCTACCAAAATACTTACTAGTTAACTCTAAGCTAATTAACTATCATTTAACTACCCTATTTTTTTTCCTAACTAAAATTAAAACTGATATTAATTTAATTTATAAACCTTTTTAGAACAATAAAGATACTAATTTCCCTGCTTCTTCTCAAATAGCTTACTAACATCGTGTTCTAGTTCTACTGTTCTGGCAATAAAAATATGCGTTCCATTGGTTTCTCTTTGTCGCTCACGAAGCTTCAAGATAAGCTCCCCAAATCAATGTTGAAAGCTTCCTTAGAAGGTTCATCCATGGTGTTTCTCATTCTTTTGTTCACCATCTTCATCTTCTTTGTCAATGGTATCTCTCTTCTCTTCAATCTTAGTAATGCAATGTGTATTTTGGCATGGTAGTTGTAATGGATCATGTATTTCTTTTCATTCCTTTTCATTCTATGCTGTAATTTGCTAAATTTTGTTTCATTTCCACTTCATACGTTGCTTCTGCAGATGTGTGTTTTATGTCTGTATGTTAGCAAATTTGTTAAAATGAGAAGCATTATTTTTAAGATTTGGATCCTCTAATGTTAGCAAATTACATAACAATGTCATGTTACATTAAACAAAAATGAAATTAACGACCTTATATAAATAATGGCAAGTCTTTTTATAACAAAGATGATATTGCCGCTGCTAATTTTTTCTCATTAAAATTGATACCCTGTGGGCCTCTACTTTTGATTTGGTTCTACTAGCATAATTCACCTGATAACATCTAGTTGAATAATGATAAAAGTTCAGATACCATTAGTTTTTTTTTTATTTTGTAAAGAGTTTTGTTCTGTAGATAAGTTCTCTCATACTAAATTTGCACCAAACTAAATTCATATGTTTACCAATGAATTCACCATCACAATTCTCTCATGGGGTGCCATAGAGTATAGGCAACAAATTGAAGATGCAGGTGGACTAGAACACACAATAGAGGCAATCAAAAGGAGCTTTGATTATTTCCTAAATGCTCATCACACTAGCCCAGATGTGCTATGGGCAGTGGTACTAAGTAATTCAATCCAATTCATTATTTCCATGGCATTAATTAAGAGACTTTGGTACAAGTGATTCAATGGAATTCTCAAATTAATGTTACTTTTTCAAGTGGGTGATGGTGGTGCTGATGCTGACCATTACTGTTGGCAATGCCCAAAGGACATGACAACTTCACAGCGAGAATTTAAGACAGATGAGAATAATCTTGGTTCAGATCTGGCTGGAGAGACAGCACCAGCTAGGACAGCTGCTTCCATTGTGTTCAGGAAAACAAACCCACATTACTCTCACCTCTACACCATGCCTAGTAGGTAAGTGATTAATCAATGTTTTTTGTGTTCATTAAAGTGTGATTCATTGTGTTTGTTTGATTGGTTTTGACTAGGTGTCATAATTAATAGTTGTTGAAGCAACTTTAGTTTTGTGTGACAATCTCAATTTAAAAAACTAATAATTAGGTTGATAGATTTGAGGACATAAGAAGTTAAGGTTTATTAATTATTGAAAACGATATATTTTTTGGTCGACTGGAATCAATATTATATATTGTACGTGTGTAGTTGTTTGAGTTTGGAGATAAATATGGAAGAAATTATGATGATATTGTCGGAGTGGTAAAGAATTATTGTTCTGTGAAGCCTACATACGGGTGCGATACGACATGGATATGAAAATACGGTAAATTTTTAGCATCGCCAACAGTTTATATTTTTTTATTTTTAAATTTTTAATTTAAAATATTAAAATTAAAATTATAAAACTTAAAAAAAATCAGAAAATGGCTCAAGTTGTATTGGACCGGTATCTCAATATAGCTTGAGCCATGTCCCTTTCTCTTAAGCCGCATCCCAACCGTGTCCTTATTTAAAAAAAATATATAAAAACAATAGAATGTTTCTAGGATACATATCCGACCGTATTGGGACACCGGTGTCCGACGTGGGTACGACACTGATACTTTTTTTCATTTTGAAGTATCCGAGATTCTCAACTACTTTGTGTCGTGGGATTGAGTCTAAAAATTAAGGGCATGTTTGGTAAACTGTTCAAAAAATACTTTTGGATATTAAACGTGTTTCTAAAAAGTAAACTCAATTTTGCAACATGTATGGTTACTAAAAAAAAATACATTTGTAAAGAAAAATTTTGTTTGTAAACTAAATTTTATATAAATAAGACTTAGATTATTTTTACAAACTTAATTTGCAAACTTCAATCTAAACATCTATTAAGTTGATGAAATTATTTTGCTATTTGGTGCGTTGATCATATGGATTGATGATTCGAGAATTGTTGGTATTAACTAGGCGTGACTTATCTAATGTAAGTTGGTACTTCATGGAGGTTCATAAGTCATGGTAGCCATCAATGTTTCTCTATTGAGCTTGATAATTTTTGTGTTGTCGTGGGTGAATAGTGAGAAAGGTGATCTTGAGTGTGTGTTCAATGTGTAAGTGTTGTGCATTTTGTTTGTGAAGTGATGGGATTGGTAATGTTGAGTGAAATGTTGTGAGTGTATTGTTATGTGAATGATAGAAGATAAGAAAGGGACTAATTCAACAATCCCAGATAATGCATAAAGTCATGCTCTCCAACAGATGGTTGTACACATACAAATAGGTTAAGGTTCATATCAAAATCTTTTATAAGTTTTAGTTTGTCTTCTTGAGCAAAATAAGTTTATTGAGTGAAAAACTCTCAAAATTATTGTCACTTGCATAGTCTTCTTTGTATGATTGAAAATTGGACCGAAATTAGAAAAATGTGATAAAAGTATATTTGCCCAAATATAAGACATAAACATATCATCTTATTCTAGTTCACTACTACAAAAAAAAAAAAACTTTTAATATTGGTTATTTTGGATCTTTAACATCGATTATAAACTAGTGTTGTATTGATCGTCATTGAAAGTAAATAATCTTCAACATCAGTTCTTAAATCGATGTTGAAATATACATTACAACATCAATTATGTTTATATCCGATGTTGAAGGATGCAAAATATAGTAAATTTTTAGGTTGATTTCTACATCAGTTATGTCATTTAACTAATGTAGAATGTGTGCCTATAACATCGGTTAATGTAAAATCGATGCAAATTTTTTCAAATTATTTTAATGTACATTTTATTTTAGAATGAACTAAACAACCCAAATAATTTACATAATATTCAATGATATTAAGCTTTTCATTATTATGAATAAAATAATAATGCATCATAAATTATCATGAAACAATAAACTATATATGAATGTCAGGTTTACAAATAAGTTCCAACAAAAAGCTATACTAATTCATTCAATGCTTGATTTCTAACTCTTAAAAGTATCATCTCCATTGAATGCGAATTTCTTCAATCCTCCATGATTCCAATGATTTAGAAGTTGTAAATCTCAACATCATATAATAATGATTTATAAGTTAATTACATTGAATATTAAAAGATGTAATAAATCAAATATGAAAAAGTAAAGATATATATAATTGCTTCTCATTTATCCTTGATACGTCCATTGATGATGATTCATATCCAATGCACGACATAATAGCCACACTTAGTGCCTTCGTATTGTACATTATATTAAATTGAATATGAAGTTTAATAATAAGACATTAATTATTATAAATAACTTATTAAAACAACATTTTTGAATTCAAGCATTGGTCAAATTACTTACCTTTAATAGATCCAATTAACTTTTTTGGATTTACTTGGGTGGTTACCTTGCAATCCTTTCAAAGCAATGGTAGAAAGAATCATGCAAGTATATTGTAAGACCAAGACATTGATGTATAATACTAATGATACAATTAGTTTGTTAAAAATAAAAACTTATCTAGTAATTATGGCTTTGATTTCAGCATCAGGCTTCCTATATAAAGAACAGAACTAGACAACTACATTGTCCCTAGGACAGATGACCAATAATTGTTAATGTTGGTTACATTGGAGAATACTTATTAGTAACAATGTAGTTACATAGAAAATGTTTTAGTAATTAAGTTTTACTTACTCTTTAAAGTAAAATCCTAGGTAAACCTTTCTTTGTAATTCCTGAATTCATCCTTGAATATAATTTTGAGTCTGATTTCACATATTCCCTCATCTCTGTATGTTGAGTCTCAAGGAATCCATACATAGAAACATGCCTCAATTCCATAATTAACTTATTTAAAAACCTTTTTTTTTCAAATAAAGATAAATTGTTAATCACTTACAATTAAATAGGTAAAGAATCTAAAATTAAAATGTACTTACATCATCCACAATTGTATAACAACGATGTTAAGATATTGATTGCCACCCATTATTTCTCCGACATCACTATGATTTATATATAGAGAATAATCATCATTCTACATCACAAACATAATCGCATCCCATGGAACTTGGAAATGCTTTTTGGTAAAGGAGGGGCTAATCATAAGCAAATTTAATAACGAAACATCATCTAACCCATCAACAAGTTGGACTGATTTCTTTGGTCCTTATTTATCCTACACAATTAATAAACAAAGGTTATTGTTAGTCAACAATATCTTAAGGTCAATTAATTTGATAATACAAATAAAAAAAACAAATTAAAGGATCCACCTCCCATGAAACAAGCTTCACTAGATGTCTCAACCATGCAATGAAGGAGTTTAGGGTCTGCCCTACTAACTAAACCACTTTAGTGGGTAAAGGAACTCAAGCAACAACATCTTTAATGTCTTCAACCCCTACCTTGACCATATCATTTATCAAACGCTCATGGTGTACAATTGATTCCCCTTCATAAACTCTCCCAAGGGCCCCCAAGTATGGAGGTTGCTCATCAACATACAACCTACACCAATAAATTGGAATATCAATGTCAGGTTCCTCCCTTAAGGGATCAATAATAGTACTAGCACAACTTTCCTTAGTGTTGACACAGGCACCGAAAGGTGCTACATATGCCTCAATATGTTGAGGTGGTTGTTGAAAGGTTTTCTAGCTCAACTTCATCAACAATTCTCTTTTTATTTCCTCTTTAAATTGCTTTTTTAAGCTCTCTTTTAACTAAGCTAGTTGCTCTAGACTAATGGATGTAGAAGCTTGTGAGCCATGTGATGGTAGTCCAAAGTATTGGGTGATGATTACACTGACTCCAATAGCACGGACACAACTATGATGCCCTAATTTCCTAATGGAGGTCGTAAGTACATTCTAACGCCCATGGAGAACAAAGCTACCTTGTGTGCATTACTCCTTTAAGAAATCCCACAACCAACAAAATAAAAGGGAGTTAGTTGGTATTACTATTTTTAGTTACATTTGAAATTTAAAATTAACTTACAATCCTATTAGTAATTTATTGTGTCACCTCAAATATCATTTACCCAAAATGTTTTGTGCAGGTCATCTTCTATTTAACATGTTGTTTAATGGAGAATCACCTATCGTTGCACTCCCAGATTTTGCAACTTCAATTTATAATTTCTTCAATTTCTCTTTCATTAGTCTTTGCTCAAGCCAGTTATAACCCTCACATGACATCACTGTGGCACGTTGTTTTGTTTTTGTATTGTTTGAGCCTTCTTTCTAATTTCTTGTGATAAATTAGACACAATTTTAGCAAAATAATAAACCAAATTTCCATAGATAAAGAAAAAACAACACCCACAACTTACTTTCTAAACAAGAGTATTATGGCTCTCTCTTTAAACTCTATCCACTTCTCTTTGTCAAGGCCATATTTTAAACAAAGAGTTTCATTATTATCATCATCATCATCATCCTGGTAAGGTCTATCTTAAACTGCCTCCATTTGGTTCCCATAGCTAAAATAATCTTTCTCCTAGCCTTAGACGCTTCTGGAATATCAAAATGTTCCTTTATTTGAAATTGATAAAGAAATAGTTAGTGAATACATAGAAAATCAAGATGTGTATACATTCAATTACCATAACAAATGGTTTAATTGAAATACCAAAATGTCCTCCCACATCATGTTTTTCTTAGTTTTTGGCACATGATGTCAGTCTTTATGCCATATATCAACCTTATTTCAAGAAACAACCCTCAAATAAGTCTTCGAGTCTTTTCCATTTAGACTTGAAGTTTTCATGGTGGAAGAATCCACGTCAACATGTAGCCTCTCCCTAAGCAAGTGTCTAACAACCAATCTTCTAAGTTGTGCAAATTGTCTACTCCTCTTAGACGTATACTCAAAAGGAGTAGAAGACTTATGAGAAGGGGAAACCTATGGTGTGGCCATATGTGTGTTCACAAAAACAATAAATTAAGTGTTATTTGTAATTATACAAAGTTTATAAATTTAAATACATTTTAAAAAAAAAGGTTAAAAAATGATGTGGTAAAAACTAATTTAAACATTACTTATATATAATGTATTTAGGTAGGAATGTTCTCCCAAAAGCCTTCATCATGATCATTACAATTTGCATGTACATCGTTCATTTCATTTTCTTCAACAATAGTAGGCATGCATATGGAGAAAGAAGGAGACTCACAAATATGAAGTGTTGAATCATTATTTTCATGAGTAACACGAATAGTTCTTCCTTGTATAACCGTTGACCATTTTACAATATAAAGATCTTGGGCATAAAACAACTATTTTGCATGTTCTACCATGATGAAAGGGTCATCCTTATAAACAATTTTATTAAGGTCTACCAAAGTGAATATCAAATCATCAATTTACACACTGATGTTGTTATCAACCCACTTGTACTTAAAAATAGATACTTCAAATTTAGTATAATCAACCTCCTAGATTTCTTCAATGATTCCAAAGTAAGGCATGAACTCCACAACGATGTTGTTATCCTTTGCACTAGTATAGTGTTCAGCTTAAGATTGAAGAATAATCCCACTATTTTGACTATACTTTTGTCATCTTGTGACTTCGTATAGAAAAAATAGTCGTTGATATCATATCCCTTCTTAGTTGGAACATTTAGCTTAGGTCCATCTGCTAACCACTTTAATGTTTCAAAAACATTAACATCACAAAAGATTATATCTCCAAACTAGTTTAAGAAACTCTTGTTATGCTCAATCAACAACCTTTTATTGTTCAGTTTTAGGTTACTTGCCTTCACAAATTTTTTGTGTTCAGTTATGTATGTATCACCTGTATTAGTATTATTCAATATACAAATGTGCTTGGTTTAGTGCCTAGAGATGGTTACAACAATTAAACACCGTGTACCTTTATCTTCAACTTTGTTATCTTAACAAGACTCAAGAACTCCAATAGATTTTTCTTTCTCCATGTATCCTAAATAAAACTCAATAGCTTCTTCTACAACGTACCTTTCAATAATGAATGTCTCAAGATGATTGTTTGCATAAAGAAAGACCCTCCAACAAAGGTGTGTTGGAATCTTCCAATAGAATAAGCTTAGCTATTGCAGATTTGTGCATTAATTTCCTTTTATTTTTCATGTACTTAGTACATATAATTATTTATATTATTTTAAAAATTAATAAAATACAACTAATATCTATATTAATTTAAATTACAATTATAAGTAAAAATATATTAAAATTATGGTTTAAATAACATTTTGATCTCTATAAAATAAGATATTTTTTTTATTTTAGTCCTTTAAAGTTCTTTTGTTTTAGTCCTTAAGCGATTTTTTTATTTTAATTCATAAGTAGGAACTAAAACAAAAAAAAAGTATTTGAAAGACGAAAAAAAAAATTAAAGGGCTAAAATAAAAAAAATCACCTATTTTATAAGGATCAAAAGGTTATTTAAGCCTAACATTATTATAACAATGAATTTAAAATTATTAAAAACAAATTAGAGTCCAAAATCAATATATATGAAAAAAAATAAAAACAATTACAACAATAAATTTTAGTATATTATCATGTAAATGAATACAAAGTAATTTGGTATAAAAAATAATTTTGTTTAGATAAAAAAAAAGCAACAAATTTATCTTATTCATATTAAAATGAATACAATAATAAATTATTTTAATGACAATGTTTGGTTAGCATAAAATTCTTACATTAACAACCAATTCAAAATCATTGTTGATATAATTTTTAAGTTAGTTATTATAAAAATTAATAAATTTTTCATATATGATAGTTTGTAATAAGATAATTTTATAAATTAATTTATATTGATATAAACTATTTTCTTGTAATTAAATAAATTAAGTTATAAAAATTATAATATTTAAATTATAATTTAAGAACATACACGTTCTAACAAATATTTTATTACTTGTTAAAATTTATTAAAAATTATAAATTATCAGAGATAATTATTAAATAATATGAGATCCAATTTTTTGTACCTTTTTAAAACATTAACTAATAAAAGAGTGTGTCAAAGAATGTATTGTTAGTATTTATATAATGGGAGAATATTATTCAGTAACATGATTTAAAAAGCATTAAAATAATTCGAGAAACTATCTAAAAATGTAAAATAATTTTAAAAAATTATAATATTTAATTACTTGCTCATACTACAAATAGGTAATACTTAATTACTTATAAAAAAATAAACAAATATCATGAATATAATTACTTGTATATGATTTGTGAATATAATTCACTTTTTCTCTACAAATAGTAAAAAATACTTTCTCATTAATTACTTATTAGCATATGTCTTACACTTGTAAACCTAGCTAATCCTAAAATAAATAAATAAAATGTATTAAAACAAAAACTTAAAAAACTTCAAAATATAAATCAATGACAAAAATTATCACAATGTATTAAAATAAGAGAACACAAAAATTATTTATTAAAATAATGAGTGAGAGTTATATTTTTTATTTTAAAATATAATAAAAATATTTAACTTTTAAAATAATAATATGATAGAAAACTAACAATTTAGTAAACTTTTGTGATAACTAATAAAAAATAGAAAAAATGATATTTTTTATATATTTAACAATATAAATAAACTATTAATTGATGAACAACTTTATATGACCAATTTTTATTACACATACTTAGTTTTTTTATAAAATTTTGTAAAGGAGTTAATTTTAAAAATATAAAAAATGTTGAAAATAATAATTTAATAAGAAAACTAACAATTTAACAAACTTTGTGATAACTAATAAAAAATATAATAAGCTAATATTTATACATAGAAGAATTTGTGACATTTACTCATGTAAAATCAATTAATTAGCATTTGGTGGTGGAAGAATTTCTACTAAAAATTCAAATAATAATTATTGAAATTAATTATTTGAAATAACAAAATTGTAATAAGATATTTTATTTAAACATTTGACCCCCTAAAAAAGTAGAAGTAAGAATAAGAAAAATAAAATTTAATAAAATACATAATAATTAATAATAAGAAGTGTTAATATTAAAAAAAACT
>JAMLFT010010253.1:0-12009 GCA_026544285.1 Pachyrhizus erosus
TCTACCTATTCCTATATTTTCTTTATCAAAAATAATTTTATAAATTTTATAAATCTATTTATTTTATTTATATATTTAATTATAAAATTCAAATTTTTATTCAAAAATCCAAATTATTATTTTAAATTTATCTTTCTAATTTCTAAGTTCTTTTCTTATGCTTTATACTTAGTCAAAAAAAAATTAATATATTTTCTTTATGATTACCTATTTATTTTTCAATTTATTAATTTTAGTTTAATCTATTGAAACTAGCTTTATTGATCTTGACTACATTTTATTATCTAAATATTAATTCATTTTAAGTTCTTATCTAATTATAATTTCTTTTCTTAATAACATTCTAATATAATTTTCTCTTATAATTCTAAATTCCACAATAAATAATTACTAAAATTATAAATTCTATTATATATAAAATTAAAAATAGGATGTTACAACTCTATCCCGCTAAAAGAAATTTCGTCCTTAAAATTCGTACCTTTTAAAAGAGTTGAGGATATAATTTTTTCATCCTATTTTCTAGTTCCCATGTCGTCTCTTCTACATCTCTTGAATTGCTTATGACTTTGACCAGTTGAATGTCTTTTCCCCTCAATTGCTTGGTTAGGATCCTCGATCCTTATTGGTGTGCCATCAAAAGTTAGATTTTCTCTTATAGACACATGATCAGATTCAATCACATGTGATGGGTCATAAATATATTTTCTAAATTGAGATACCTGAAAGACATTATGTAAATTGGCCAAATTTGGAGCTAAGGCAATTTGGTATGCTACCATGCCAATTCTTTCGAGAATATGGTAAGGACCAATAAATTTAGGAGTGATTTTTCTGGACTTTAAAGCTCTACCAACTCTGATTGTTGGAGTGACCCTAAGAAAAACATGTTCCCCTTCTACAAATTCTAAGGGTTTTCTTCTCTTATCATAGTAATTTTTTTTTATGATCCTATGTTGCTTTTAGCTTCTCTTAAATAGTCTTTACTTTTTCAGTTGTATGTTATAGGATCTCTAGTCCTAACAGGAGTTAGTCTCCTGTTTCAAACCAACATAGTGATGTTCTACATGTTCTTCCGTAAAGAACCTCATACGGTGTCATACCTATACTTGCATAAAAACTATTGTTGTCGGTGAATTCTACGAGGGTTAAACATTCATTCCAACTTCTAGCTTCTTTCTTAAGTGACCACATTTTTGTTTGTTTAGTTCTTTCTAGCCACAATTTTAACAAGTAGGAATTTAGGGACAATCTTTTTGGAAATGTGGTCCTCTACATTTAAAACATCGCACTAAGGTTCCTATGGGTGTGGTTACAAAGGAACATCCTCCGCCTTAGGCCTTTGATGTTATATGATTTCTTTGAAGAAAAGGCTTCTGGTATGGTTTTGGTTGTTGTTGACTAAAAGTCCATTTAGGATGTCTCTAAGGACCTCCTAATCTCCATTAGGCTTATCGGGCTTTACAATCCTCTTCATATATTTTACACTTATTGACTAAAGTGGGAAAATCAAATATTTTTAAATACCCTATTATTTGTTTAATGTCTACTCAAAGTCAATTTTTAAATTGTGAATAAATAGCTTAACCATCATCCACACCGAAATATGGCCAAAACTTAAGTAATGAATCAAACTTAACTACATATTCTCCTACTACATATTCCCTTACCTTAGTTCTAAGAATTCTCTAGCCTTTCGTTGGCGATAATCAGCATGAATGTTTTTTCTAAGAACCTTTGTCAAAATGCTTCCCAAGGTATCATATTTCCTATCCTTGAGAGAGTAGGTTTGGTGATGTTCCACCAATTTTTAGCTTTTTCACGCTAAACATGAAGGTTGCAAAATTTACCTTATATTCTTCTAGACAATACATAGTTGTAAAAAGAATTTCTATTTTGGTAATCCAATTTTGAGCTCCTTTTAGATTGAAAGAACCATTAAATCTTGGAGGATTATTTCTTCGGAAGGTAGTTAATCCTTTGTACTCGGCTAGCTCTTCATCTCGATCCTGGGTTATCTGTTATAGGACTTAGGTCATTCTTTCTAATAATCTTTGGGTATTTTGATTTGTGGGTCTTCCTGCCATCTGTGCTTGAGACATAACTCACATCTTAGTTAAAAATAGGTTTTTCCCTAGTATTTATACAAATATTTTTAACAATCAATTTTCATCGAATTTTCCATCTATAAGAACAAATTAGATTCACATCAATCTTCCATATGATTTTTTAATCATATGTCATCATAAAATATCACACACTATTTAATAGTGTCAGATTCAATCATCCTAGTTGAGTCCAAACAACAGCCTTGGTAGGATGAACTGCTATAATACTACTTAATGTAACGACCTAATTTCTTATTGATATATTTTATGTTATTATCATAAGTTATTATCTGAATAAAGGTGTTGGAAACCAAATCTTCTTTCATTGAACAAAAGTTAATGTACATTACTACAGGTAAAAAGTGTTATTATTTATACATTACAAAAGCTAAAATTTAACTTTTTCTTCCTTATTCCCTTCACTCGGAGTTCTCTATTAGATCTTCTTCTTCTTATGAACCCTCTCTCATAGATGGTCTGGAGCCATTAGTGGAGGTGGTGGTGGAAGGTTGGTCAAAATTATTCTATTGTCTTCATCAAGGGTATGATGGAAATCTAGGTGGGGAATTCGAGAATCGGAGAGGTGTGGTTTGAGTTAGTATTTTGGGAAGATTAATCTGGTCGGGTTAAGCAATTGAGTAAGCATCAGTGGGAAAGAAAGTGAATTGAACAAAACCGATGTAGGTGTCTAACTGGTACAAGGGATCTCTAGACCAACGTCCGTAAAGTGGCATGATGGATAAGTGGAATAACGGATGAAAATCCTCAAGCATCTTTTCTTGAAAAATGTAGGATTTGTTGGAGTGTCTCCTATTCTCCATCATACACATACAATGGTGTACCTGTAAAAGTTAACGTTTACTCTCAACTAGTCGTTACGCGCGCTATTAATTTAAACTAACGTATTACAATCCTTCACTTCCTCTCACTACTGACTCCTAAGGGCTTATATGAAACGTATTATTATCCTGTAATTTGCAATTTGGGTGACAATCGGGAGTACATATTCTAATCCGGTACAAGACTCAGATACTCTCAACCAATCTTGGTAATGCTTTGCGATGTTGGGATTGCCAAGTCGGCTCAGTGTAACCCTCTTTTCTAGAGCGACCCACAAACTTGGCGCCGCTACACCCCTAAGGACTTCCACAACTTGATACATTCCTCAAGTACCTACTATAGTCAACCCATTGCATTCCTCCAATCTTATATCTCACACGAATTACTATTAATCGCTACTTTCTGCCTTTCTTAGATCGAGTCTCCAGATACAAGATCCTACTCACATCCACTGATGTGAAATCCCATCTCACATCAATCATTCATTCATAATAACATCAATTGGCCAATTTATCAATCATCTTGGCTCTTTCTAGCCAAATATCATTCTGCTGGAGGGATCATTATGTCATGGAGACTTATCAAACTTTTCGTAATTCTTTGTCTACTATCATAGAGTTTACCCACTGAGTTTTATCATTTATTAGTCACAATGGTCATAACTAACTCAATCATTACGTTATCTCTTTAGTCTTAACTGCACTTTGACTGATAAATGATAAAACTCAATGGGTAAACCCTAGGATAGTAGACAAAGAATTACAAAAAGTTCAATAAGTCTCCGTGGCATAATGATCCCTCTTGCAAAATGATATTTTGCTAGAAAGATCCAAGATGATTGATAAATTGGTCAATTGATGTTATTATGAATGAATGATTGATGTGAGACAAGATTTCACAATACTAGATGTGAGTTGGATCTTGTATCTGAAGACTTGATTGAAGAAAAGCTTAAAGTAACCATTAATAGTAGTTCATGTGAGATACAAGATTAGAGGAATTCAATGGGTTGACTACAGTAAGTACTTGAGGAATGTATGCAAGCTATGAAAGTCTTTAGAGATGTAGAGGTGCCAAGTTTGTGAGTCGCTCTAAAAAAGAGGGTTACACTGAGCCAGCTTGGCAACCTGGACGTCGCAAAGCATTGCCAAGATCGATGGTGAGTATCTAAGTCTTGTATCGAATCAGAATATGTACTCTCGATCGTCACCCAAATTGAAAATTTACAAGATGAATAATATGTTTTGCACATGTCCTCAAGAGTCAGTAGTGAGAGGCAACGAAGGGCCCTAATACGCTAGTAATATGATAAATAGGACATGTAAGGGTGAGCTGAGGGTAAACATCAACCTTTACAAGTACGCCATTGTATGTGTATGATGGAGAATAGGTGACTCACTCCTACAAATCCTACAATTTTTAGGAAAAGATGTCTAACGACTTCTATCCTTTATTCCACCTCTCCATCATGTCACTCTACAGACATTGGTCTAGAGATCCCTTGTATCAGTTAAATACATACATCGATTTTGTTCGATTCACTTTCTTTCTTGTTGATGCTTACTCAACTACTTCAACCGACCAGATAGATCTTCCCATAATACTAACTCAAACCACACCTCCCTGATTCTCAAATTCCCTACCTAGATTTCCATCACACCCTTGACGAAGGCAGCAAAATAATCCTGACCAACCCTCCATCACTACTCCTACTAATGGTACTAGACCATCTTTGAGGGAGGATTCGTCCGTAGAAGAAGATCCATCAGAGAATTTTGAGTGAAGGGAAACAAAGATGAAAGAGTTAAATTTTAGCTTTTGTGATGTATTAATGATAGTACTTTTTATATGTATTAATGTACATTAACT
The DNA here is from genome assembly GCA_026544285.1 of Pachyrhizus erosus. Taxonomy (NCBI): domain Eukaryota; kingdom Viridiplantae; phylum Streptophyta; class Magnoliopsida; order Fabales; family Fabaceae; genus Pachyrhizus; species Pachyrhizus erosus. The sequence continues at coordinate 4,818 of JAMLFT010010253.1, forward strand.
TTTGTTCGATGAAAGAGGTTAGTTCCCAACATCCCTATTCAAATAGTAATTTTTGGATATTAACATAAAGTACATTAATAAGAAAATAGGTCGTTACAAAATGAAACGCTAATTTGCTACCTAGAGTGGCTAGCTCAATTGGCAAAAACACATATCTCATTTAGCTAGTCTTGGGTTCGACCCATGCCCAACACTTTTCTATTACTTTCTTTTCTTTTTCTATTTTCCTTTTTATTTTATTTTATATTTTTATTTTTAGAGTTATTATTTTTACTAATAAAATTTTTCTAAAATTCCTATAAATAATTTTGTATTGTTCTCTACCTATTCTTATATTTTCTTTATCAAAAATAATTTTATAAGTTTTATAAATCTATTTGTTTAATTTATTTTATTTATATATTTAATTATAAAATTAAAATTTTTATTTTAAAAATTCATATTATTATTTTAAATTTATCTTTCTAATTTCTATTTCTTTTCTTATGCTTTAAACTTAGTCAAAAATTCTTAAATATATTTTCTTTATTATTACCTGTTTATTTTTCAATTTATTAATTTTAGTTTAGTCTTTTTAAACTATCTTTATTGATCTTGACTACATTTTATAATCTAAAAAATTAATTTATTTTAAGTTCTTACCTAATTATAATTTCTTTTCTTAATAACATTGTAATATAATTTCCTATTATAATTCTAAATTCCACAATAATTAATTACCAAAATTATAAATTCTATTGTATATAAAATTAAAAATAGGATGTTACACCAAAAACACTTAATGATTCTCAAATTTATGCTTATTGATTAACCTTCACTAAAATGTTTTTATATATTTAAAAGCTAGGTAAAATTGCCTTTCCAACCATGTATCATGAGATATTTTTCGTAGTCATTAGCATTCTTAAATATTTTTACTACGCCAAAGGTAGTGCATATAGTGGTTGACTCGTGGCAATGAACAAACACCTTTAAAGATGGATTTACTGGGAATGTTTGGAAAAGAGTTACGATTTCATTTTTACCTTGTTAGAAAGGTATTATGTTAGTTTCAAGGTGTAAAAAGAACAATTATAATCATTTTTGGGAAGCCCTCAAAAAGTGAAAAATAGAGGACGAATGAAAATTTTTCTGTCACCATTGATAATTTTGAATAATTTTTGTAAACTTTGGCTTAAGTATTAAAATATTTTTTTGAAAAATAGATTTCAAGATCTTTAATCATATATAAAAATATTACATTTTAAAAATTGTTTGTTATTTTTACTTTGGTGAAATTTTTTACCTTCTTGCTACACAATTTCTAAAGTTAGGTCAAAAGAAATTTATTTTAAGTTTTTTTAAAAAAAATTTGATGAATTTTTTGCCAAAAGATGTGCTTTAGTAAAATATTTTCCAAAATTTACACAAGTTGAATTAAAAAGTAAGTTTTGTCTTCTGGAAAAGATTGTCTTGTTTGCAACATGCTAGAAAAAGAATCAATCAAAAATAATATTGGGAAGGTCTAGAAAAGGACCAATATTCAACTAGGGTTATTTTGAAAAACATTTGGACATATTATCTTGTTTTACTTTTAGAAATTTTTGTAGATTTTACTCATGATGTGTTATACCTTTCTAGAAAATACATTAAAAAACCTTTGGTTGTATATAAAAATTTTATACTTTAAAAATTTGTTGGCATCCAAATTTTTAATGAAGGTTTTGTTCTTTTTCTAAAGTCAAAATAAAGAAAATTTTATAATAATTTTTGTCATTTTTAGAAACTTATCTATTTTCTTAAATTAAATGATATAACATTTTGCATGACATAAATATAATATTTTTGTATTGCGACCTTGGTTCTAATACCCAAAAATTGCAAATTTTAGGCAATTGTCTGTGTATATGATTTCATCTGTGAAAATTTTGATTATTTGAATTTATTTGTGATATATTGTTTGATGAACTATCATTCTGGCATGACTTTTTACTCTATCAAAATTTTGTATGTTTTGAGAGACAACGAAAATACTAAAATCTTCATAAAAAGAGTTTGAATTTGGAGCAGATAATTTTCCTAACTTATTGACTTTCATGATATTTTGAGAGGATGAAATATTGTGAAACTAAAAGTTGAGATAGATATAAAACTTAATAAAATAATGTATACCTCTCGTTTTGTTTGTATGGCAGATCCATCGTGACATGGCGTTTGTGACCCTAATATGATATATGCATGATAGTTCAAGAATGAGGCGATTTTGTCAAGAGTACAAAACCTAAAGCATTGAGTGGGACGTTCCAATTATGAAAATTATATAGCTCACGATACAAGCAATGATCAAATTGCACAATTCAGCAATTATGGTGAGGAAGGCAAATGTCCTCAATAATTGAATTTCTTGTGGACCTAGAGGTAGGGACTTGAGGATTAGTCCTAGTTCGACACACTTAGTACTAGTGACAACAAAACCCTCACCACGATAGTGGTTAAGGAGTCAATTATTAGAGAACAGATGACAGATTGGTACCCTAATGAGATGAATCATAAGGCGTGATCATCCTTAAGGGTGTGACGCCAAGTAAAGACTATGTCACAGAACCAACTTGGCAACTCTGACTAATTATGATGTCATTTTTTAATTGGTGAGAGTCTACTAAAGTACCATAATGACCAATATACTTCCAATAATCATCCAATCTCATGGACCTAAGACCATTGAGTTTTGGGAGTTTTAGTGGTAGTTGACTAGTATGAATATATCTTAAGAATTAGGTACTAACATTTTTAGTTCTACAACTAAGAGCGTTAGACAACCACAATAATGAGGTTGATTGCCCACGTGTGCCCTTCTTAACTCATTTTTGTGTTCTTGATGAAGTAGGAAGACTCATTTCTTTCTTTTCTTTTTAAGGACGGATGCAAATTGTAGAGCCTCAACACCACTTGCAAATTGACTGTTATAATAGAAGGTGGACCCATGATCCAATCAAGGGTGTAGACCATTTTGTATGTCAACTTCGCTTCACTTTGACACTTGTGGATGACATAGACACACCACTACATACTTTTGACTTCTTCGTATGGTGGACACAACCTACTTCACCATACTTCTACCATGTTGAGTTAGTAGACATCATCGAGATCTCATCATTTTCATCTTCCTGTAGACCTAGAGGCACTTCTAACTCTATATATAGTCTTTCTTATACCCTCACCTCTCTAATATCTGTTATTTTGGCACGAAGCTACTTTCCCTTGGGGATGGGACCTTTCACCCTAACCTTGTCTAGGTAGAGAGGTTGTTAAGTAGTGCCTAGTCCTATGGAGCTCAAGGAGGAAGAAGAGGAAAAAGAGGAGGAGGAGGAGTGGGTCCCTACTAATGGGGACAATTCAATGCTAAAGGTTAAGGCTAAGGTATTTGAGGCAAAGGCTAAAATACTATAGGCAACTCCTGCTATAGAAGGAGCAAACTAGTTAGTTAAGAATGAGGAGGAGGACCTTGAAGAAGACCTAGAGGAGTACCCCCAATGAGGTCATCTCTTGGGAAATCTACTAGTGGGATCTTCCGACTTTCCCAACTATCTAACGTATACCAGCACGATGGATGCACACAAGATTGGAAGATTATAGATCAATGCTCTGAGTCTAGGTTTTCTCTTTCATTGTATTTATGGATAGATGAATGCTCTAAGTCTAGGATTCAAATTTTTGGTATGTATTTAGTCATCTAACACTTTCTGCCACTTGTATTTTGTCTCATTTTGGGATGAATTTTGCAATGTTCATAAGAGCTCATATTGTTATTTTGTTTTTTCCCATTTACACTTTACATATTATCATATATATATCAAATTAGTTTCTCTTTTATTTATTGATTCTCTTAAGTTGTATTTATTAATGAAGTCACATTATTTAACCATGTTTTGTTAATAAGATTTATTTTAAACATTAAACCTTTCTTTTCTACTTCCACCTTAACAAATGAAGTTTAAAAAAAAAATCAGCCAAAAATCCATCCATGTTTCTTAAGTTTAAATATTTCACAAAATTAAATGAAATAAAAATATTTTAAAATTAGTGTTACAAACTAGGATTTAGTATATTATAATCAATCCAAGTACCTAATATCCCAAATAACAAATAGAATTCATAACAATACAAGTTCATACTCAAAATTTAAAAACGTTGTCATGATAAAGTATTTAATGTCCTAAATAATAATTAAACTATTAGTTTATAACAACAAAAGTCCATTAATAATAAGTTAATAACACAAGTTCATAAATAACTTCAAAAATCAAAGCACAAATTGCATCAAATCCAAATTCTATATCCAAGGACTTAATGTTGTGTCAAATTCAAATGCTCCTTCTTCATCAAGTAGTACTTTAGATGCTCCTTTGTGCAATTTTAATTATGTAAGATAACAGGTAATCTAATTACCCATATATAATTCACTAAAGAATAATTATTTTTCTAATTAATTAATTATTATTCTCTAATTTATTTTAATTTTTAATGAATATATTAATTAATTACTTTTTATAAACCCTTTAATATTAATTATATCGCTTAATTGATCAAAATAATTAATTTCTAACTACGTCTCTTTCTAAGCTTAAATTAATAAAATAAAACTTAATTAATTTTAATTATCTTAATTTTAAATCACTAATTTCTTTATAACATTTAATTTTAGTAATTAAACTTATTACTAATTTATTAGTAAATTCTTGTATCATTAAAACTCTAATTTTCTATTTTAATAAAAAGGTCCAAATATTAATTAACTTAATTACTAATTAGAATTATTAATTTTAGTAAGCCTTAATTTATTTTAATTAATTGTGTTAGACTTATATTCATTAACTAATTAACTTTATGTTTAAGACTCTAATTCTTAAGTATATACTAATCTTATTTTTATTTACAAATTTATCCTTAATGAATTGTTTTGTAAACTTCTTTTTATTGACTTTTGTCATCAAAGTTGATTGATCTTTGACTTAAGTTGACAAATACTTAATCATGTCCTAATAAAATTTTCTTAATCTAATTTCTTAGTTTGTCATGTTTATCTATCTCTCAATTAACTATTTCATGTTTAATTATTTAATTTACTATTTATCAAACTACTACATCATATATAATTATTATCACTATTATTATTTTTAGTATTGAAATTTTAAGATATTATGATTTTTTTTCATAAAAATATCATTTATTAAAGTCAATTCTAAACTAAAGTAATGATAAAATAAACATGACTCATTAATATTTTTATTCGAAAGATAGTTTTAGAAAAAAATTAATTTAATATAAATTTAATATTTTTAACTAAATAATTTTTTAATTTTAACAAATTAATTAATTAGACATTATACTAAGATCCGAAATAGTATTTTTTTATTTTACTTTAAATTAGTATGGCCTGATAAATTTTCGTCATAAATCAACTTGTGTTAATCTAGGAAGAGATTTGAATGCCTTAATACATATGATTTTAGATTTATACACACAAGCACTTCTGCTTAATATCTAAATCGTTGAGAATTTAGACTTTAACATCTGCGTATACCAAAATTAATTAGTTACTTGCCAACTAATAAATTATATAAAAAAAATTAAATATAATAATTGATATTATGAAAATAGAGTTTGTTGCTACATTATTGTAGTTAAAACAAAAATAATGACAACTTATCTTTCATATATTTTGAATACATTTTCTTTTCATTTGAGTGAATGGTATATAAGTACTTTAAATAATTTGAATTCACTTTTCATTTTATTATATTCATGTTGAACATAAAAAAAAAATCATAAATATATTTTGTATTTCAGATAAAAAATTAATTTTATTATTATTGGTCTTATTAAATTTTTATTAATTTTTTATCTCAAATGCTACACTGTCTCTCTCAATTTGAGAAGTCATCATATAATAAAAAAAAAAATATTAACAGTTGTGATAAAAATAAAAAATAAAAAAAATTAAAAATATTTTAAAAGTCAGTTAATATAATAATAGAGACGAAATATAAAATAAATTTTTTTCAAAAAATTAAATATAAAATTTATAAATTGTTTAAAGAGTAACAATAAAAGATAAATTTAATAGGAATCAAATATAAAATTTAAAAAAATTATCTAAACTAAAAATATATTTAAGTAAAAAAAATTGTCTAAAAAAATTACTTATTAACATTCTTCTAGAATTATTTCATATTACAAACCTCTGAGCCAATGAAAGAAGGAATTGAGTAACCTGTCGAAGAGGGGAGCAGCTTAGGACTGTTCTCTTAATGAGTGTCGGCATTGGTTGAGTCAATGAATTTGGTTATGGTGGCAAAGTGCAGTTAAGACTAAAGAGATAACGTTTTGTAAGGAAAACAGCAGATATTGTATGCAATACGTGTGGGATCATTTGTAAAAGCCCGGCCCAGTCAAAACACGTGCAGTGCTTGGTCCCAAGGACCACTTATTTTTTATCACAAAATTTGTGTGCTAAAAACGATTCAGATCTGATTTTATCACCTCGAAATGGGGAATGTTATGTGAGCTCAAATAGCTACATGACAAATGTTTCAATGGTGGACCATGAATGGCTCAATGGAAAATCGCTTTTTTCTGAGCTGCAGTGCCACTTATTTGATGTTATGTATTCTGCATTTAATTAGTCTATGCTAGATTGTAGTAGTCAGTCTTGGAACAAGTTGTTGGGTGTAAGAAAATCTTTTTCATTAATTTGATAAAGCACCCTTGACTGTTGACAAAGAATGTCCAATATGAGAGAAGAACATGAGACATATCTCTTAGAATTATATATTAAATTTAGTTTAAATAACTTTTTTTTTTTTTTAATTTTTTATCAAATAATAACATTAATTAATAACATAATAACTTTAATTAATAATGTAACAAATATATTAATAATTTATTAATTTATCATGTTATTAAAAAATTTAACATAATAATTATATGAATTTATTTTAATAAATTATATTTTTAAATCTTTAACTATTTAAAATAATTAATGATGTTAAACTAATTAATGAATAATTTATAAATAAATTTTAAAAAAATTACATATTAATATATTGTCAATTTTTTTAATAATATAATAAATCAATATATTATTAACATTGTTATTATATTATTATTTAATATATTATTTGATAATAAGTATTAAAATTAAAAATTTTAA
>JAMLFT010010254.1:0-12009 GCA_026544285.1 Pachyrhizus erosus
TAATAATAATAAATATGCTCAATAGAGTATTTTTCTTTTAATACGTTACTGATATATTTGAATTTGAAAAGTTAAATGATTTTAACTTTTTTTAAAAAATAATTTAACATAAATATAAATTAATATTAATTTATGAGAATAACTTATTTTATATTATTTTTCTAATTTTTCTTTTCTTTTATAAGAACTTAGAGAAATTTATTCAAACATGACGATGATATTACTTCTTTAGTCTTTAAATAGACATACGCTAACATATATTATTATTATGCAATCTTATCTTCGCTAAGTTGATCTAATGGCGAGCATGAATTATATTATATATAGAATTTATTCAATAGTCACCGAAGAAAAAGAAGAACATAAATTAGAACAATGAGGAATACCATGCAATCAAAGTGTTAGATTGAAAGATAAGCTGTTGTTCCAACATATGGTTTCGCAATTGCAAGGATTGGCTAGAACAGAATTTTCGGCTTAATTCCATTATGCAACTCCTGGTTTCATGATGACCTAGCTGTCAGTTAATGGCTGATGCTTTTAAGATATAAATTTAATAACATACGTCTAAAAGCTGAGTTGGTGTTGTGCATAATATAAAAATCCTATCTCAAAACGCTAATACAAAAGCTAGCTGCATTAGTAGTTTCCACAATTAGTGGTCATTAATTAAAGTGACAGTGTATGAACTAATATTAGTAATAAACAAAAGTATCCTGTCTAAAACGTTTCGCTTGTTCTTCCACGTAATCCAACACTTAACAAGTTCTACATTAAGTACCAAAGATTCTTACATTCCCTCTCTATCTCATTCTTGTACGTCTGTTGCTGTGTGATGACAAATTATACATTCATTACAAACCCGTTTTAGATGACTGCATATGCTTGAAAACTTGAATCTTATAATTTCATGGCCTTAGCTATATTATAGGTCAATTATTTTGGAGGTAACTACTGAGTAGTCAGCGCCATGCAATATATGTCCCATTGTGCATCCTCCAACTCCCCCCACAGAATATATTATCATCTCAACCTGACTTGTCATCTGTATGGCAGTAGTGGTTAATGTTGGGAGGGCACATAATTAAACTAAGAGGCCCACTTCGGTCATTTTATATTTAATCCACTTCCTGTGTGCTCCAGAGCACCGAGTGTGTTTTCCATAATATATTAATACAAATTGTTGCTTTCGAACCTTAGGATTATCTATCTTATATTTGGAAAGCTTAAAACACACAAAGATGGTGCGCGTACCAAAACTTAAATTTCCATGCAAAGTATGATGACAACATGGCATTCTATTTTATTTATTTTGTGTGTGTTAGTGCAATTAAGATAATTGATGCTCATTATGGTTGGTTGTAAAGCAAAGCCACAACCACAAGGGCATTAGAGAAATAAACGTGACTGCTTATTCCACATCTCACATCCAATTTCAACTCCTATAAATACCATCCTTGGCAATGCTAATTTCACATTTAAAGCATTTCTTAGCAGTCTAGTCAAGTCTAATTAGTGACCATTTTGCAATAATAGTTTGTTGTTTTTGCAGACAATAACATGTCTTCCATTGGGGCACGTTCAGCTGAAATTTATGTTATGGAGAAGAGGCAGAAGGAGAAGTTGAAGAGGATGGAAGAGGAAAGAGTACGAAGAGGTGAGGTGAGTGCTGAAGAGAGAAAGGTAGTTAGGTCTAGTGTGGGAAAGAACAAGGTGTATCCAGGTAGTGAACAAGGAGTCGCATCCGATAATGTATTTAGGGCGTGATGGTTTTCGACCTTGGGATAATAACTCCCCAAAATTATGGTTTTTCACATGCCCATCATTTACCTTTCTTTTTCTTTCTTCTTTCCCTCTGCTTGTTTGTGTTATTAAGTTTTAAATGCTTGTTTGACTAGGTCCCTAAACTCAAAAAAAAATAAAAATTCTTTAGTTATTATAATATAGAAGTGATAAAAGACTGTTAATGTTATTAATGGCGTGGGCTTTTAGCAGTTAGTAACATGTCTCAAAATTGAATGTGTTGTTATGTCAAGAGAGCGCTTTGCCGCTTTGTATCTATGATCAAAATAAAAGTGTCATTGTCCATATCCAGATACATATATTTCAAATCTTACTTACATATCCACTTTTTCCCTGCATAACACGTATCGGTATTTCCTATTATAGAACAAATATTTTATTAGACCGGAGTACAAGGATGCTTCTGCTTCTTCCGCTCATACGCCATGGACCACCATATATACAAGTATAACATGGTCTTTTGTTTCACAATATCATATTGAACGAGAAATTGGATTTAACCACCAGGCAAAATAAGAGTAATCATTATAAAATACAAATGTAACGTAATAAGGGATAAGTTTATCCTCTTTTTTATAAGTAAAATTTTATTTAAAAGAGAGTACAATTTGTATTCTAACCCATTATATCAGTTTTACAAAGTCAAATTAATTGAAATAAAAAATATTTTAAACTATGTTTACTTTTACGTTATAGGATCAATACACTAATTAAAAAAATAGTATTGAACAGTATTCATCTTTACTTTAAACTATGTTTACTTTTATCAAACTCAAAACCCTATAGAAGTCAAAGAGATCGCCACATGGCTGTATACAATCCAAATAGAAGAAATCACATGTTAGAAAAGATGGTAAACAAAATGTAATTTTTTTTTTCTTCTAAAAGAGATCTAAATTTTATATAATGAGTAAAAATATTTTTATACAACACCCAAAAAATACTTTTAAGTCATACATAAATTGCATGCTAGATTCAAATTGTCACCAAATAAAATAAAAATAAAGTGATTATCTTCCTAATTAGAAGCACAACATATAAAATATATCTCACACTTAACATAATATTCATTTTTAGTTTAAATACGAATTTAATCTTTGAAAAATATTTTTAAAATTTTTTAATTTAAAAAAATTATTTTAATCCATATTATCAAATTATAATCTTAAAGAAAAATGCTAATTATATTTTTTATAACACTTTTCTTATTATACTTTCTCAATAATTGACCAAAATTTATTTAAAATCATCAATTTTTGTAGATCTTACTTATTATTTAATAATTTTTTCTTTTTATTTAAAAGTGAGACCCATTAAAATAGATAATTTTTAATAAATTTTAACTAATCATAAAAAAATATTGTTATCATTTCTTAAATATTAAATTATGTTGTAATAACGACTTTTACATTTTAATAATTTATTACATCATTAAAAAATTTGAAAAAATAATCACGTGTAATTTTTAAAAGTAAATTATATTTTTAATTTTTTATTTATTTAAATAATTGATAACATCATAATAATTAATGAAATATTTAAAAATATAATTTAATAAAAAATATATATATAATTATTCTATCAAATTTTTTATAACGTGATAAATTATTAAACTGTCAACATCCTTGTTAAATTATCATTTAATGAATAACAAAAATTAAAATAAAAAATTTGATAATAAAGACTAAAATAAAAAATTTTAAAAGACCAAAATTATTTTTTTTTTTCAAATACTAAAAAAGAAACCCCATTTTGTAGGAATTAAATTCTTAGCTAAGTTTTTTTTTTTTTTACACATAATGTTAAGTTTATCTTTCTTAATATAATTTTTGTTTAACAAAAATTAAAATAATAATATGAATATTATAAGTTTGCACCAATAATACGATGCACCACGTTGATTACTGGATCCATCAATCATACCAAATGAGAAGGAAATTCAAGGGATGTAAACTATAAGATTTAAGCACGATAGATGAAATAAACGAGTGTCTTCAAAAAAAGATAAAGAGGGTCTGAAACATTATACTAACATGTAAGATAAACAATTATATGACCTTCATATATGGATACACTAAATAAGTGCATATACACGATAATATATGATTAAAAAAAACATAGTAAAAAATTAAGGTTATTAAAAAAACTTAATTATGTCTTTAATTTTTAAAAATATTTGTGAGTTTGATTTTAGTCTTTTTAAATTTTAAAAAAACCATTTTAATCTTTTATGTTTTAAAATATATATATAATTTTAGTCTTTTAAATTTTTTGTTCAAAGAGTACTAAAAATGATTTTGAAAAATTCATTTTAATTTTTTAAATTTGGTGCTTAGAGATTATAAATATTTTTTTCAAATTTAAAAAATTAAAATGAACTCTTTTAAATTTTGGAGACTAAAATTAATTTCACTCTAAATCTTAAAGACTAAAAATATACTTAAAGTATTTAAAAATGGTAAAATATCGATTTAGGTTATATAGACATGATGAATGTATAACTAGTAAAACGCAAATGGTGAGAGTAGATCAAATGGATGATGGCCATAGTACGAGAGGTAGAGGGAGATTGAGAAAAAATATAGATGAATCCATTAAAAAGAATTAAAAGTTCAAAAATTTATTTATGGACGTGATTCATCATAAAATCCTATGACATCGTTTAAATCATATAGAGACTTTATATAGTAAAAAGAGACTTAATCGTTGGTATTCATGTACTGGTGCTTTATTAAATATTGCTTAATTACATAAAGCGTTAAAATTGTTCTATCAATAATAGTATTTACCTAGCAGGATTAAACTGTTAGTATAAATATTTTGGATGTGTCAGTAAAAGCATTTGTTCTATCGGTTTTACTGTCCAGACTAGTAAATTTAATCATTGATTAATACTAGCAGAAGATTAGCAGAGTGTGAGAGTAGAACAAAGCAATAGATTACCGGAAATGTTTGTAAACTCTTTCAATTTTATCAAGTGGATAAAGTTCAAAAGTTCAAAAATCGATATATTTTTATTGAACATTTCACATTTTCTTTGACAAGACAAAAAATTCATTATTCAACGACTTTATTGATCCCTTGTTTATTGAAAATTTACAAACCAATAATTAGGCAGAAAACAATCAATTAAAAGCCTTCTTCCCCCTCCCCCGGACAAAAGAAAAGAAAAGATATCAATAACTTAACCACCTTTTAATTTTTGATCCTACGTTTAGTGCAATCTTCAGTTATTTCCAGTGGTTAGGGACAAAAATTAAGGAATATGATAGACGAGGATGTATGTAGTAAAATTTATGAAAACTTGCTCCTAAATAGATTTGTTTTATTAATAGTAAAAAGAAAGTTGTCAAGAGAGATTGCACGACAGCATGAACAAGATAGATCGATATCCTCTGAGCGGTCCTCCTTAAGAACTTGCAAATGTAAATGTAATAATATACTAAGTGCATGTTAGATCTGCACCAGCGAGACAATATCTGTTTTATTATTTTTGCCTCTTCTCTTATTAAAGAGAAATTATTACACATAAAAATGAGAATCCAAGCCCCAACGCAAGATCTAATATAGTCTATGGCTGATCCTGGGCTCTAGAAGATGCCTCAGCTACTTCCTTTTCAGCCATGGCATTCCACCACTCTTCTCTGGCAGTCACATGTTTTACCTCCTCTTCAACTTGGGGTCCCAAAAGAGACATAAAAGACAAAAGTCCCAACTCATTGAGATTCCAGACCTGGTACCCAACATCAACCGAACCAAACCGAAGAGGAGACACGACATTCTCCAGCTGCTCTCCCAGGCCACAGGAAATGAGCGAAGCGTACTCAGCAGCGTCAACAAGGCGAGTGTAGGTACTCGCCACAGCATAGGCTCTTCCTTGGTGTGCCTCAGGTGGGTTCGTGCCTTTGATGTCCACAAGGCTACCTGTCATTGTCTTCACACGCATGCTTTCCATTATCATCTTCGTGATCACAGACATGCGACACGCCCTTAGGAAGCTCCTGTTGTGCTCTTCTTCTATGCAGAAACGGGAAATCCCTGGGATATTCCCTAACTCCAAGAGTGTTTCATGTGCTATGGGTTCAAAATGAGGACGTAACCTTTGCAGCATTCCTGGTTCATTGAACTCCATTGGGCACCCACCTGCATGTAAATGTAATTAATTAATCAGAAGAATATCAATTTGTAGGTAAATAAATGTTGGTTGTTGTATACCTAGGTTTTTGTGTCTAAGATCCCGGAAGTGACCATATTTCCTAAAGACATCAGAAAGGATTCGGAGGCGTTCTCGACAGCAAAGGGAGGGGAACTGAAGAGCGTATAGGAGGCCAGGAAGGGCAATGACGAAGGTGCGAGTAGTGACCCGGAGAACAGAAGTGTCCTTTGTGAGAGGCCACTTAAATTTATCCACGCAACAGATATGAGCAAGAATGGGACAGTTTATTTGCATTATCATTTTCAGGGTAAAGGGCCCTGTGCTCACTGTTCTCACTCTTCTACTGTTTTCATACTCCATTAAGCTTAATGCACTTAGATGAAAGCTAAAATGTACAGTGATGCTTCCACGGGAGATTGTGTTTTCATCTGGTACTTCTGGAGATCTTAATCCGAATTGCATCCTGTTCCTATTGCTTATCGCAATCAACACCTCAAAATATTAATTTAATTCAACCACAAAATTGCAAAATCAAACAAACTAATTATACCAGAATCTCTTCCTGCAATATTTACTAACAGCATCTTTCAAATAATAATCACATGTATGTGAGAAAACATACATATATATATTATATATATCCTTAATCAACAACAGAGTTTAATGGCTACTCAACTAGTAGAAATCAAGAAAGATAAGCGCGCACACACACAAGGAAGGAGAAATCTTATTAGTTAAAGAGTTGGGAGAGAGAGATGAGGAGCAAAGGTATGGAGTAAGAGCAGCGGGATAGTATAGCATAGAATAAAATAACGGGAAAAGAGAGAGAGAGAGAGAGAGAGAGAGCAATACCACAGTCCAAAGCACGAAGAAGAGAAGAGAAGAGAAGAGGTAGGGGTGAAGAAGGAGGAGTAAGAGTGAAGATTATGTAGAGTTGGGGAGAACCGAGGGTGCATGATCATTCCATGTACCAGGTTCAGTCTGACTCAGTGAGAAAAGACAATCTTATCCTTGTTACCATATATCGTCCAAATTGATTGAGGAATTTTGCCGCCTAGCTAGACCTGGGATACATGCGGCGTACTAAGTGATAATTATGGAATTATATAATTTCAACATTCACCTTCACATCTTTCATCTCATTTGCACTCTATTTTTTTTATTTTTCTCTTTATTTTTATTATATTATTTGTCATATTTTTATATTTTTTTTTCTATTTCTCTCTTCCATCCCTATACCATAAAATTGAGTATACATTTAACTTTTCCCCAATAGATTTTCGTGTATACCTTAGTTGGCACTGTTTGTGTAAAATTAATAAATGCATATATAATAGTAAAATCTTATGATTTAAATATTTTTTTTGGTTTCTCTCACGTATTTTTCTTTAAAAACAATCTTGTTCAGAATTTATATTATGATGCATCACATTGTGGGCACTAACATGTTCGCTAGACCCAGCCACTAATGATTATAATTTCAAATAATAAAATGACCATGTTAATAAAACTGGGGAAATTATTTAATGAAAAAATAGTATATTGTTTTTTTATTAATTTATACCATTTATGTAAATTTTACACAAGACTTTCTCTCATTGCCAAAAAAGAAAAGATTTTCTCTATTAATACCATTTCTGTATGATGCATCATTAGCTGTCATGCATTCTTTAGTTTTCAGTAATTAAAATAGCCGTTTGCTTCTTTTTTTTTAAGATGGGAAAAACAATTATTTGGGTAAGAGTTTATTTGAAATTATTATAAAATTTATTATTATTTAACATAATTGAAATACTAAATTTAATTTTTTTAATATTAACATATTATATAAATGGCCTTATTTTAATTAAATAAGCATTTAATTTCAATTATAATAAAAGTAAACTTATCATTTTTGACCATAAAAGAAAATTTAGTAACAAGAGGAGGGTAAATAACACGGTCCATTTAATATAATTCTATTATTCTATTATTTATTAAAAGTTATAAAATCAGGAAAAAGAAAACCATGTTCTTTAATAAATTTTCTCCAATAATAAATTTATGATTTTTAATAAAGTTTAGTCAGTGATAACGAGTGTAGTAAAAAACAGTATGTTACAAGCGTAAGCACAGAAAACAACATGCACACTGCACCATAATATAAAATAAATAATATGGCAAAAGAACCCCTTCTCTTATATATGTTCTTTGTTTTCTCTTGTATGCTTGGTAATTTAAATTGAAGATAAAATAAAATAAAAGTTTTATTATTCATGTTGTTCATCTTATTAAAACTTCAAATACTATCAAATCATTGATGTATTCTCTTTTAACTTATTTAGTAAAAATATTAAGAGATCGGAAAAAATTAGAAATATTTATAGTTAATCAAAGCTTTATTATTTTTTATAGTAAATAATATATTCAAATAAAACAATGTTTGAACCGATAATATTTTGTACTAGAGGAAGTATTTAAAAATCTTATATAATTAACCATGTAAATCATTGAATTGGAATCAGTTTTATTCGTTTTTTCAAAAATAAATTTGTTAACGTGTGCCTTTAAACAAATATAAAGAAATGCAGATAGTTAAACAAAAAAATAAGCAGTTCCACATAAAATTTTAGAAACATTTATAAATAGTTAATTCTGTTTTTATAATAATAGTAAATTAAAAACTTAATTATTAAAATATTCTTATATTTATTTTAAAAACTCAATTAAGTCTCTATATTTTTTTAAGTTTCAATCAAATTCCTTTTTTTTAAATGTTTCAATTATATTTTTTTTCAATTCAATACACAATCAATTTGAAATTTTGATTGTTTCAATTTATGACTAGTGACGGTTTTTAACCGTTACTACATGTATTATTTATTTTTAAATTAACAAAAAAATATATTTAAAAACAAATAATTTTTTTAAAAAATGACATTAGAAATTTCAACAGATTCGATTAAAGTATAATTGAATGAAAATGATATAATTTAAGTATTTGTAAAAAAATTGATTAAAGTTTTAAAAAATATAGAAATTTAATTGAGTTTTTTTAAATAAATAAAAGGATCATTTTAATAATTAAGCCTAAATTAAAATAAAATCATGGTTAAATTGATAAATATTTTGTATTAGAGAAAGTATTTAAAAATCTTAAAAACATTAAATTGAAAGTATTTTTTCCTATTTTTTCTTTTGAAAAAATATATAAAGAAATGGAAAAAACTAAATAATTATTACTTTTCATTTATAATAATTAAAATAAATAATAAAAATGATTTTTGAAATAGAATAGGTTAATTAAATTATTTCCCCTTTTTTGTTTTATGAAATTAATGAGGTAAATAAATTTTCATTGTATATTAATATTTAAAATTTGTTGATAATAAAATAAAAATAAATGTTGTTTGAAGAATAATAATTTGAATATTTCAATAAAAATGTCAACTCGGTTGAAAAATAAATAAAAAATATTAAATAAAAAGAATAAGCATTTAAAGGCATAAAAGTTTGACTATTCATTAAATTTTATTTTTATAATAAGTAATAAATAATATATTTTAGTTTAAATTTTAATTCTTAGCGTGTTTGTAATTTAATAAAAATATTTTTTAAATTTATCTGTGTTTTTTTAAATAGCTAGGTAATAATTATTTTCCTTATCTCTTTTTTCCATGTTAATACTTTCAAAATTTTAATAAATGAAATAAGAGTAAATATTGGTGAAATAATATTTTTTTTAGTGTTTAGTGAAAAAAGAAGGTGAAATAAAATAAGGGTAAATATTAGAGGTTAACAAAACTTTCAAAATGAATAAAAATGATGTCTGACATAAAGAGGAATAAGGGTTTCAACATCGTTAAAACAGTAATAAAAGAATGTTATAATTGGAACAAAAATTAAAATAGGAGAGTGAATTAAAAGGATGCTGTCAAACAAAAAAGAGTGAATTAAAAGGATGAAAATATATGCTTTACTTTTTAGGCCCAATCAGATCTGATTTAGAAAATATGTTATTTCCACACCCGCGGATTTGTGAGTCAATTTATTGCCTATAAGAAATATATCAAAATAAAATTGCTCCTATATTTTAAACTAACGTGTAAGCTGTGCTGTGTACGGGACAAGTATTTAATTATAATTTTTATAAATAAATTTCATTTTATTTAAAATAATTATAAAATTACATGATAAATTCATGTTTAAAAATGTAATAGTAACTAGTAAATAAATTAAATCCCAACAATCATGGTTTCAATCAATCTCAATATAATATATACTTAAATTTTTTAATTTAAAAAAAATAATAAATAATATTTAATTACGTATTATATAAAAATTAGTTAAATTATAAATTAGATTGTAGTCACGATCACTTAATCATTTTTCCTTACAACATTGAATACCGAGACAATACTTGAATACCTAATTAATGATAATTCAGATGGAGATAGAGGTGAAATAATACTGTTACTTTATAAGCTAGAGTTATAAATTAATTTAAGATAGAACAAATTAATATTGTGATAAAAGAGAGTGTCGTTAATATTTTTCAAAGTATTAATAAGTTAATGTATGTTATAAAGACACTAGGATTTCATCACAAACTGCTCCACGAGAGAGACAGGGCATGCACTTGCACCAGTTGTCGCGGAGAAAAAGTGCTGTAATAGGGACATAAAATGACCACAAGTTGTTCTTACAATAGTTGAATGTTCTTCACAAGTACTGTCCCATCGATGTGCTTGTTAACAGCACTAGTGTTTGTAGTATAGTTTAATTGGTTAGGCACTATATACAACAGAGTTAATATATATGAACTACATATTAGGTCGAGATTTAGTGAATACAACATTTTGAACATGCACATGTTGTCATATACATAAATTGCAAGTTGTACACTTTAGAATTCATGTTGTAAATTTGATTACAAATATTACAAATTCTACCATTGTCAGCTACAACTGAATGACAAAGTAGAAGTTACTAAAGGCTTTTGAAGCAGCAAGCCTAGATTCTTCTAAGTTGACCCCTCTAAAGAAGTTTGCTGAAAGCATGATAGCAGCCTTTAGAAGAATTCACCTGCATGATTTTGTGACTGTATGTATACCTTTATGGTTGTCATATATCATTCATGTTGATGGACACTCTATATATCCATTCTAAGCACCAATTTTATTTAGGGGATGTGTAGCATGTGTTGTTAATACCTTAATTGTTTCCAGTTTCATTTTAACCATGTTATAGTGATAAACATTTCAAATAAGATTAACGATTCTCGTGTGAATTAATGTCAGTTTGTCTAACTGTATCATTCTATAAATATTTCTTTAAAAAATAATTATACTAAAAAGAGAATAATGAAGAAAATAGAAAACTAGTATATAAAGTTGTTATTATTCTATAAGTAATATGCAATTTTTGTTTAAAAGAACAAGGTTTCTTTTATGTAACTGTGTATGTTAATGATTAGTATATCTCATTTTACTTATATAATTTGATTCAAAACTTTAAATATTCAAGTTTTCTATTGTAGAGAAGTAGGGATTAATCATGACGATGTGACAGGATGAAGAGAGGTAGTAATTATCTCTCACTTGTGTTGGATGAAAAATCATCTTGAATTTACTTCATATCATTACAAATTTTAATAAATATTTTTGAATTTAAATATTCACAATTTTAATAAATATTTATAAATATTTGTAGATATTTTTTTATATACAAAATTTTAAATAAAAAAATTAAAATTAATAAAATTAAAAATAATAATTTTAAAATATATATTTATATTAAAAATAAATTAATATATAATTAATAACATTAAATTTTTTACTAATTTCAAATGACTGATACTTGCAGAGAATAGTTTGTCTCTTCCCTCGTTAATAAAACACGTTTGTTTTACTATATATGAAAATGTTCATAAATTCATCCAATTCGATAAAAATTTAAAAAGTTAATTAAGATAATAAAAAAATCTAAAATATTTTATTAGATTAGATTTAATTTAAAAATTAACTTTAAAAATCAATCTAGTCCAATTCAATTCAAATTGAACTTATATA
>JAMLFT010010255.1:0-12009 GCA_026544285.1 Pachyrhizus erosus
AGTTAATTCAAAAAAATTATTTTAATTTTTTTTTATTATTAAATTAATTCTTCAAATATTTAAAATATCATAGTATTAATTAATCTTGTAAAAAAATTGTCATTAAATTAGTTTTTGAGAATTCTTTGGTGTTACTATTTTAGTCCTTTGTAAAGATAAATATATGGCGACATTTTAAATCATTTAATAAATTTGGCGACAAAACTTTTAGACAATTAATACGATGAAAATTTAAAATCTTTATTAATATTTGTGTATGTGAAAAAAATTAATTTTATTGACTTTTAATATTTTTAAGGTTTCGGATTTTATTTTTTTTTAATTTAATCATTTATAAATCTTCATATAATATGAAAAAAATTAAAAAAGATGATGATATTATAATTTACAAATAAGCAAAAAATAATCATCAATAAATATTTTCTATTTTCTCTATTTAAAATAAAAATATTTAATAAAATAATATTTTTATAATTCATTAAAAATAATTTCATTTTTATTGTATTTTAAAAAATAGAATAAAAAAATCACTACAAAAAATTTAAAAATTAAAAGGATTGAAATATAAAAAGTCAAAAAATGTATACATAAATTAGATAAAAAATTAATAAAAATGAAATAAATAAATTTAAAAATTTTATAAAATTAAATTTTTAAAAAATATCATGTGACAACCTTAGCATTATATATAAGTTAAATATCGACATAAAATAATATTAAAATATAAAATGAAATACTATATAACTACTAAAACAACAAGAAAGAAAAGTTGTTTAACTTAAATTTTAGTGTTTGTAACGTATAAACTAGCAAAGTGGCAAGCTGAATATTTAAAATTTAACTTGTAAAGAAAAGTATGCGAACTTAACTCATTAAATTATTTTAATAAACTTAATTTAAGTCTTCTATTAAACTCGTTTAAAAATATAAAACTTAACTAAATTTGGTAACTCATTTAATTATAAATTAACTATTTTTAACATAACTTTTCTTGAATATTTTTAGTTTATTATTTTTTAATAAAGCTAAAAGTATCATCAATAATAAAAAAACTTAAAAATAAAATAAAAATAAAGTTTTTTGGATCTAGATAGTTTATTTGTATTAGAAAATAAAATAAAAATAAAATTTTTTGATTTGATTTTCATAAATATAACTCAAGATAAAAAAAAATATGGTAACTCAATTTATAAAATATGGTTCTTTGAAATTGGAATCAATTAGGTAAACAGTAGATGTAACATAATAAATAAATACAATTATTAAAGTAAATAGTTTATGAGATATATATGTTAGGTATACAAAAATTTAAATTTAGAATGTAACTTTCATGCATTTTAGTGTAAATATTTTACATTATGAACCAATTAGAAATCAATATATATAGATATCACTTTTAAAATAATTATTATAAAGTTTAATAATCTCTTCATATGATAATTTATAATTGAAAATTTGACAAGATAAAAAATATTTATATTGTTAGTGAATTCTGATTAATTTATTCTTAAACTTAATTAATTTAATTAGTTGTTTAACTTAAAATTTAAAATATTTATTTATTTATTTAATTGCACAAATAAAATTATGTTAACCAAGCATCCAAAAAATTAGATTCAAATTATTCACATCAAATTTTCACCCTTCTTTTTAAAGTGAGGTAAATATAAGGTTAGTTTATTTGTGCTTATTTTTTTAAAAAAATAAGTGTATTTTTTAATCAAATAAGTAATTTTTATTTTTTAAGAAGTAAATTTTATCTGTTTTTAAATAATTAATTATTTTAAAATACATTTTTTATAAATATCTATTTTAAATTTAAATAAATTAGTTCATAATTTTTTTTTCTTAAAGTGAAGTAAATATAATAATTTATAAGTAGTTTTTCAGTTTGGAAACTTACCTTCAACTGAGATACCACTCCCTTGAATTCTCTAAAATTTCATTAACAAAAAAATTATTCAAGAATCCCCTAATTTATGTATATTTTCCTACATCCTGGCTGCGTACATGGTTAATCATTTGCCTTTTCTTTATTTCCGGTTTTCTTTTTTTTTTTTCTTTATTATTAATTGACTGTGCATCAAACAAAACGATAGTGGTTTTTGGTTTTGTCACAAATAGAAGTACTTCACTTACAACATATTTATGCCAAAACACTTTATTATAGAAGGATAAGTTTAATTGTTATGTAATACTAAATGTAAAAAATTTATCATTATAAAAAAAATGTAATTTTTTGTACAATTTCAATCAACCGGAGTTGCATATATGTCAATTTTTAGGTGCCTCATTTGCTTAAGTTGCATGCCTACATTTTTTTATAAACACATACCTACAACAAAATATAAGATATTGTGTTTTTAATCTACGACAACTGAGTAAAGTGAGATATATTGGAGTTCTAAAAATTAAACTTCTAGGTGATTTTGAATCGAGACGACTCATATTTCAAATTAACTTAAATGAATTCGATGTCCTGAAATATTCTAAAACTTGACAACTGGCAGTATCTAACATTTTAAAAAAATTAAATTAATATTCTTCTGCATAATATGATAATGTATTTATATTTATACATGTTTATTTTAAAATATATATTAGTCGTAAAACATATTTTCAATTTTAATTTCCTACTTCTAAAATTTTGTGATTTAATTGTTCATACTCTCCAAGTTTTGGTACAAATCACGTATATTTTTCTGCCTGTTAAAATCTTTCTTAAATCGGAAAACATTATAAATCCAAATCCTGTAAAGTGAGCAATTTATTTTACATTGTATTTGGTTAGATAAAAATAGGATGGAGAGAATAAAAATAAGGATGATGAAAATAATATTAGTTATTTGATATTATAGAAATATAGTGAAAATAAGATGAGCCTTCTAATATTTTTTATTTTATTTTATTTTTCTTATTTTTTATCTTGTTTCAATCAAATATTTTTTTTTTCACTTTAGTTTTTTAGTTATTTTTATTTTCATCCACTATTTGTCTTTGATTCTTACCAAATGGAGTAAAATAGATAATGTTAATTGTTGATACATAAAATATCAGTTATTAAATTTTTTTTTTATCAATGATTAAGATTATTTATTTTAATTTTATTTAATTTTAGTGACCTATAGGTGGTAAAATTTTTATTTGAGTATTTTGAAATTAATAGTTAAACTGAAATAATTCTAGAGTAATTTTACTAAATTTGTTTATAAGTTATCTGGTTATTAAGTCTCTAAATTTTTGTGATTTGTCTATATACGGTAGTGTCCGATACGGTTCCCAAAAATATGCTTTGACTGTTGAGAAAATAAGTGATTAGAGAAGGGTTTAACCTGCCGACTTTCACAGTTTCACCTGTTCATATCAACTTTAATAAGTTATTAAATAATAATTATACCTCTTTTTCTTTTTATGACTTTTGATTTTAATCAAATTTAGGGAACATAGATAACCTGTATATAAGTTACGTGTCAATGCTTTATGTTTTGTGTTGGATTCATTTATTAGATTATTCATTAAAAAAAAAAAAGTATTTTTAGATTCAACTATATATAGGACTGAGCAACAAATCTCATTCTGTTAAATTAAGTATTTTTTTTCTCTCTCACCAGTTTTAGTTTCATTTTTTATAAAAACTTTATTCTCTTTCAATCCTTTAAAATTTACATCTATTAAAAAGTGATATACGATTTTAGTCTTTTCATTAAAAATTAAAACACATGTTTTGCATGTTAAAATATAAAAGTTAAAAATAAATAATTTTTTTTATAAAAATGTAAAATAAAATTCGCAATATTTAAAGAATAAAAACTTACTTAATTCTACCAAATTTTATAATAGCTAAATTTATAAGATTTGAAATTGCTTTCGTTAAATCATAATAGTTCTCTATCGCTTAATCTTGGTAATTATTGGTGTCATTGCCTTATCTCGTAAACAAAGAAGAATATGGAATGGAAAAAAACTAATTAATATAAATTACACATAACTAAAATAAAGTAAAGAAAAATTAGGATGTATGTTATGACACTATTAAAATGATTTTAATTTTAATTTCTCTATTTTCAAAAGTTACGTTTGATCAAAATACTTGTAAAATTATTTAAAATTTGAAATAATAATTAAACGTTAAAAAGTTTTTTTTACTTGAATATTGTTAAATATACTTATTAAATCAGAAATATTTAGAAAATTAACTGTTAAGCTTACTACTAAAGGCATAACAATATAAAAATATATATTTATGACTTTTATATAATTTTATTTTGTAAAAGAATTTAAAAAATTATAAGAATTTAATTTCTATATACAGCCAATGTAAAAAAATATTGTATTTTAATAAAAAAAATTATTATTAAAATAATTTTAAAATCATTATTTATAAAAATCAGTAAACTTATCTTATGTATAACAATTTGTGATTGAATCCTCATATAATAAGTCTTTACACTGTGTAAGTACAAAACTATATATTTACTCTATGTAAAGTATGTGGCCATGGGGTAGATTATATTGCAAGTTAACAATGGATATTCTTGCACAGTGTTTGACATTATTATAAAGGTTTTGTCATAGTCATTGTTTTCACTTTGTTGCCCATTTTGCTTGCTTTTCCATTTCTTTCTCACCGGAAATGCTCTTTGCCTCCCTATGCCCTCATGTCGTTTATCTGTTGTCTCACTATTAATTTGCGGGTTTCTCTCATCTTGTCTAGCAACTAACTAGGGTTCCTCCCTGAACTCTCACATCCAATAGTGAACTCTGCAGAATTCTCTCTCTCAGTTAGGTGGCATACTTTTTCACAGCCAAATATTAAAGAATTAACAGATCTAGAAAGAGCAAGCCTGCAACATTAAGGTAATGATCCAAATTACATATTATATTGTTAATTTATTCAAAGAAACCTAGCTAGCTTCACCAGGTATACTTTTCTATTCCAATTAATCACCTTTTTTCTTGTTTTTTCTTTGGAACTTTGCCTAATAAATTGTAAATGTTTCTAAGGTTGGATCAGGGTTTTTAGTTTTTGATATTTTTGGAAGGTATGAAACTCTGGGTAATTGGTGTACCATCCAACAAAAAGAGTTGAAAATTGAGAAAATTCCATATGTACAATCCACCATTAACAAAAGCTACCTGGTTGGTGTACCTTTTTCTTGCCCTTGTAGTCACTTCCAATTGAGCATCACAACGTAGAAGGCTAGACCTACGGTGGATTGAAAAAGAAAAATTAAGAGGGAGAGAGACAGGTTAAGGAAAACAATGTACAGATTGAACTTAAAATGAAACTAATTAAGCACAATTAATTATAAAATTGTCATGCATATCATATCATATCTTCCCTTTTTCTTTTTAGTTTCTCCCTCCTTTCTGTACAAAAAAGGAAAAAAAAAACAAAACAAAAGGGTTCTGGGTACTGAGAATCTGTGAATAGTGGCACTCGGTTTCAATGAAGACTTCTTAGGCACAAAAAGTTAAAAAACAACTTCAAAAAGTATAGCAGCAGCAAAGTGCTTTAATAAGCAGTCAAAGTCTCCATATCTAACCCTAAGTTTAATTAGATGAATTCATATATGGGAGATATTAATTAATTTCTAAAATTCAACTATTACTTTGTAATTAATTCAAGACGAGAAGAATATTTATCTATCTATAATTGATAATTTAAAATACGATTTGGGATGTCAATATATATATATATATATATATATATATATATACGACATTCCATAATACAATTTGGGAAAAAACACACACGCATATGATCATTTAGAAGTTTGAATATTGAATACTATAGATTTTGTAATTAAATAGTAGTGTGGTAATTGATTAGTATAGTGTGTTTTGATTGCTGGGGGTAGTGAAGATCATGGCCTCTTCTAGCTACTCCAATTCTCCATGTGCAGCCTGCAAGTTTTTGAGAAGGAAGTGCATGCCAGATTGCATTTTTGCGCCATATTTCCCACCAGAAGAGCCACAAAAGTTTGCCAATGTTCACAAGATATTTGGTGCAAGCAACGTGAGCAAACTCCTGAACGAGGTGCAACCCCATCAAAGAGAGGATGCTGTGAACTCTCTGGCCTATGAAGCTGAAGCACGGATCAAAGATCCAGTGTATGGTTGTGTTGGGGCAATTTCAGTGCTCCAAAGGCAAGTCCTTAGGCTCCAAAAGGAACTTGATGCCACAAACGCGGATTTGATCCGCTATAGTTGCAATGAAATGCCAACTACTACTCATCAATGTGGAGAAAGAAGAATAAATGATGGAGGAGGAGGTGGTTCCTCTCTTGGTCACTCTCATGATTTTTATTACCCTTCTACTGATTGGAACAATGATCCTTGTGGAAATGGCTACCCCAGAGGGGATATATAATAGTATGTGGTTAATTTTCAACCCTCCCTATGCATCAATTATCATACTCACGTATTAAATTTCAAGTTAGCCATTTAGGGTTTTCTTATTGTAAAGTATTGGATGAAGGGGGTCTTATTCTGTGTATACATCTCTATATATGTGTCAAGCTATGTGTGTGTGTGTATATATATATATATCAATAGACGACTCTATCTGAATAGATTATATATTAAATTAAACTAATAAATCTCTTACACCAATAACTGGATTTCTCTCCTAGCTTACCAAACCAATAAACGAAAACTTGTCACGCTTTCTCATTGGCAGGGATACATATATATGTTCTTTAATTTTGACTAATAATTGATATCCCACTATTTTTTTTCCTGAGAAAATTAAATTATATACAATATGTCCCCCACGCATTACAAGCCACATACCGACTGACTTATTTTTAAGGCTGGGGTGTTAGCCAAATGGAATCTTATTGGTCTACTTTTTTTATTTAATATTTTGATATTATTTGAATATATGTGGCCACCTACCTTTTCAAGCATGCACTCCATCTTCCATGTACCTACTTATATATTCCTGTTTATTCTTTAGGTGAAGATCTAAAAATGGTCTTCACTAGATATCTAGCCTAGCTATGCTACATGTGGTTATGAGTTAAACTATCTATATAAAAAGGCTACATGTAAGAACAAAGAATAATTTTAAATTTAGTGTTAATTTTTTTATGTTTTCAAGATATTAATTGAATATATTTACTTTCTTTATAAAACATGAGCATGTATCAAGTAAGAATGTATTTTTTTTATGTAGGAATAAAAAAATAAATACTAATCATTAAATTATATCACAAATTATTTAAATTAAAATACACAAATTAAGTAAGTTTTTTTAAAAAAACTATTACATGAGTCTTTTAATTGATTGTGTTACTTTAAAAAATTATTTATATATGATTATATATTTAAATTTATTATTTTTACTCTCAAATAAAAAAAGTCATTTTCTCATAATATATATATTTTATATAAAATTTGTTAACATATAAACTTATTTTTTAATATAAGTAAGTTAACTAGTTATATTATTAATGTATTTTGATAAAAATTTTAATTATAATTTACTAACAACACACTTATATTAAAAAAATAAGTATATATACATTAGCATACTAAAAAAAGTAAGTGTATATGTATTAATAAACTTTACAAACATTTATTATTATACACATATTTATTTTTTAATATAAATTTGTTAATAAATAATATCATTAGTATATTTTAAAACAATATTTAATTATATCTTATTAACATACTTGTTCTAAAAAAGATTAATATAGATACCTTAACAAATGTCTCTCTTTATATTTTTGTTTAACTATTTTTTTAAGAAATTTGGAAGATTTATAAAAAGATATAACTTTACTCCAATAGAAATAAACTAACCTCCTTCCCATGTTGTGTTTCCCTTTTCCAATTTTTCCCTTAATAGAAGGCTTAATGTGAACAAATATTGGAGGAGGTGCCATGGGTTTATGACATTGTTTCAGCGCTTTTGTGTACATAATTGGTCGACGACGTCTCCTTCACTTGTATGAATATGACAGTCAAGAAGAGAAACTGTTAATGTGTTGACTTTCCTTATTCATGTCTTTTGATTTGCCTTTTTCTAAAAAAAGGATTATCCGAAAGAGAATATTATTATTTATGGGAGATGTTTTCTCGAAAGCAATTCCATGTCTTCCCTCCATTTCAACATTATGATTATAAGAATCAAGTAAATATGAATGGCACAGATGCCAAGGGATATAGGATCTACGAAGGGGATTGTTGTGTTCTTGTTCACGCATGTGATCCCAATTGGGTCATTCAAGTTTCAACCCACTAGGACAAGTAACGTGCATGTTGCTGGTATATCCGGGAACTTTGTTTAACATTTCTTTAGCTTTGTTTGTTCTTATTAATGAGTTTAATCCCTATTCATTAATAGTATGAAAAACAATTTACGATGTCAACAAATAAAAAAACGTTGATAGTATTATTTTTAAAATTATTAAAATAAAAATTAAAAATGTTATCATACATAATTATTTATAATTAAACAACAACAAAACGATCAATGCATGAATAATTATCTCTATTAACATTCATCATGAAAATTAATAACACTATGAAATGGAAGATATAAACTAACCACTTTTTTATATATTCATAGTCTAAATACTAATTTTTATGACAACATATACAAGTGTGAGCTAAAGTTTATTTTTGATAATTTTTTAATTGATCTTTTATCTTTTAAAAAATTTAGTTTGATAATTTATTTTTTTTAAATCTTTTATCTTTTAAAAATTTAGTTTGATAATTTATTTTTTTAAAATGAATTTATGTAACATCCTGCTTTTTACATGATAAAATTTTATTTAGAAAAATAACAATTTATTTTTATTATTAAAATATTTTATTTTAGTTCAGTTAAAATTTAGAATATTTAACTTGTGAGAAATATTAATCAAGAGATGAGATGGAAAGAAGAAAGTATAAAATAGTTTAAGTAAATTGAAAATAATAGATATAAATATAAGTAAATAAGAATATTTTGATTTTGAGATAGAAAATAGAATTAGATATTTTAAATGAAATAGAAATGAGAGAAGAAGGGAATAGAAATAAGAAAAAAAAATCTAAAATTGAATTTAAAAGTAAGAAATAAATTTTTAATTTGATATAAATAAATATCTAAATAATTGAAATAAATAGATTTATTAAAATAAATAAATGATTTGGTGAAAGAAAATATAGGAACAAGAGAAGAAAAATATAAACTATTTTATAGGATTTTTAGGAAAAATCAGAAATAAAAAATAATAATTTTTAAAAATTAAAACCAAAAGTAAAAATAGAAAGAAAATAAGAAAAAGGGGAAAGGTCTAGTTTGGGTTCGAACCCAAGACTAAAGAGAGGGAGAGAGGCGTGGGGGACAGAAGAAAAATGTTGGGGGACGGATTCGAAGAGCATGGCATTGGGGCAGATAGTGGAAAGTGGAAGTAGAGATTGTCATTTGACCGCTAGACTCATTGTTAAAAACTTATAGAAATTAAAACTACTTAAGCTAACATTAAAAGTTTGATCGCCATTGAAGCTGCTTCGTCATCACTTTCCTTCCTCAAGCAGCAAATTTGCAAACCACCATACCATTGCTCTACAAGTCACCCTATGGTAGCTACTCCCTGACAAAACGAGGCTCAAAGATCTCAACAGGTCACAAACAAAGAATATGCGTCTATAAATAGATTTGCAGATGGAGAAAAGGGGAAAACGATTTACATTTTTTATTTTGAAATTCTCCTTGAAACCAATACCTTTCGCAAAATTCTCTTCATAGACAATTTCGCCTTGATCCAAGCTACCTTATGGTTCATTTAATTTCAAGAAAGGAGGAAAGAATTGAAATTTCATTGTGTCGTTGGAGCTGGTCGGAGTCATCATCGAAAAAATATAATAGAGGAAGAAGGGACCATTTTTCTTCAATTTCTGGTTATCATAAGCTTTAAAATTAACGTTACTGTGTTGTAGAGTCATAAATTTGTCTAAACTTAGTTTGAGAAATAAATTCTAATTCTCTACAAATTCCCATCAGAATTCGAATCGAATTTTTAGATTTAATTGAACCTGACCCTCAAAGTTCCATTAAAGATTAGCTTTGTGGCAAAAAATGGATGACGAAGTTAGGCTTAATCTCTCAGGGTCTTAGAATTAAAGAGAAACGAAAATATTGAGTTTTTGAAAATGAATGGAAAGAAGAAGAAGAAGAAGTTACTATATATTTTCTTACATTTTTGTTGTATACTTTTTTCAATGACTATTGTATACTTTTTCAATGGCTATTGTATACTTTTTCAATGGTTGTTGTATACTTTTTTAATGGTTGTTGTATACTTTTTCAATGGCTATTATATACTTTTAGGGTGCGGTTAGTAATCTCAGGTGCAAAAAGTAAACTGGAGGGGGGCGAGTTTAGTAGAAGGAGGGGTGCAAAAAGTAAAGCAAGAAGCGGGTGAGAATAGTAAACATAAGGGTGCAAATAAAAAAATAAGTTTAAACTGAATTAGGACAATAAATGTAAAAATAGGTAGCCATGGGAAAAAATGGAATAAGGGGAGAAAGAGTAAAAAGGAAAGTAAGGACATTAATATTCCAAAAAGGACAATTTTACCCTTGCCTTGTTTTTCATAATACTCTTGATTTATGACTAAAATTTCTTAATTAAATTCTAACATTAAATAGTGTAGAATAAAAAATGAAGAAATATGAGATAAGAAAATATAGAAATAAATAACACTGGAAAATACCTTTTTGCCCTTTCCTTAGTATCTTGAATTATCATTTGATATATTGTTTGGTATTTTGTTTAGTATTGAATTCTTGATATTTCTATGTTATATGATGGATTATTTTCTCTACTGATAGTAGAGAAATATGTGGTTGAAAACTGTCTTGAGATGACAAGTAAATTCCACAAATACCTTAGGATAGAATATGAACTAGGAAATTACTTAGACAAAAATTAAATGAAACTTGAATTGGTTATGTAAAAGTGAGAATGAAATAGAGCTATTACAAGACTATGTTGATGAAATAAAAATCAATACTAATAATGTTTTATTACTGGAAAAGAGGACAATAGAATGTGTTAGAATCCCTAACGTATGAGAAATAAGAATGAAGACTGCATGAGTTGACCACAGAAGGTACCTAAGAAATGTAGCTCTGGGGAGTCCTTTGGGGCAAATAAGGTGTCAAGTTGTGAACCACTCAGAATGAAGAGAGTGTCACAAAACCGGCTTGGCTTCCTTGACAAAGTGAAACATTACCAAGATTCGGTTAAGAATATCTTGAACCCAGTACCATGCAGGATATGTACTCTCGATCGTCAATCCAAAATATAAACTTAAACTTTTATTGATACGCTCGTGTAAGTCTTCTCAAGTTAGGAGTGTTGGAGGCTACGAAGACCATAAAAGAGTAGAATCTCTAATTAGACACGTATAGAGAGATAAGAGTTTACGATAGTTAAAGATGATGTATACTTGTATGTGTTTGCTTAAGGATATATTTTTCACTCCTACAATCCCCACATTCTAGATACAGATGGCGGACGGGTTTCAACTCTTATTCCACATGACGATCATACACTTGGAAGGTCGATGGACTCGTAACTTGGCAAATGAAGAAGGTACGTTCATGGGCTATGTAAGATTTACTTTTAAGTCTCTAAACGTTATAGCCCCATGACAATTCTATCATATATATATTCCTATTCTTTTGACACAAACCCTACTACTGAAGTACACTAGGGTTCCACTAAACATTCCCGCAGCTCGTCGACGCGCCCAACCTCCTTCATGCAGAATTCTTCTATAGGTTCACTCCCCGAAGGTGGTCAAGACAGAAGAGAGGAATCCTCTAAAGAAGAAGATCCTTCTAAAGGTTCTGATTAGGGACTTTTGGGATGAAACAAATGTTCTTAGACTTATCTTTTATTTAAACTACTAGATTTTGGGAAATGTAACAATTACACTTATATCTGACCTATATATAAATATTAATTTGAGTATGTTATAATTAAATTTGAGTTACTTG